>PHNY01068143.1:3510-21401 GCA_003724115.2 Anethum foeniculum
GAAAAAAATTGTTTTAGTTAAGAAAAATAAAAAAAGGTAACATATTTTAGTTGAAAAAGGTAATCGGTTTATATACACTAATTATGATTAAAATTGGAGTTATTAGTAATTATAGCATTTTATTTTATTAAATATAATTACCTATGATATTTTTGGAAAAAAGAGATATTTTAGTTGGGAAAAATAAAAATGGTAACATGTTTTAGTTGAAATGAGTAATTGATTTGTATAAAATTAGTGAGGGTAATTTAGTAAATACAGCAAGTACCAAGTACCAGACTACCAAAACTTTCAATGTTTCGTCTTTAATATAATAGTATATATATATATATATATATATATATATATATATGNNNTTATATGTATTAAAATATTATGAATTATTAGGTATGTATATTAACATTTTACTTAATTTTATATCCGTTATACAGAATTTACATTCATTTCATCAATATTGCATTTTTTTTATTTTTATGCATTGAATAATCAAAATATAATAAAAGATAGGTTGAATGATTGTAAAGAATTAAACTAACATGTTTTAAGTGTTTATTGTTTTAAATAAAACATGTGAAGTCCTTTTTTATATTCATAAACTTTTAAAAAAATCAATCATCATGTTTTTGATAGGTACATAATTTTCAATTTTTATTTTATTTTTTTAAGTATCCGAAATAAACCCGAACCCGACCCGATACCCGAAAAACCCGACGGATCGGATTTGGATCTTCGTTTTAGATATCCGGACCCGGACCCGATCCGAAATATAATGGATCGGGTCTGGATCTCAAGAAACCCGACCCGATCCGACCCGTTGCCATCCCTACTGGCCATAATAAAGAAAAATTTAAAAATATTAATAAATGAATTTATATTTCATAAGTTTCGACCTTTAAAATTAAACAGCAGAGTAAGGTTTAAATTTTTTAACTGTTTTTAACAATTTGACCGGCGAAACAGAAGTTTGCAAGAACATCAAAGACCAAATTCGAGGTAAATCATGTTCAATCATTAATTCATACACAGACCCCCCTACTATATTATATTATATACAAACAAGACTTACAGGCGATGTATCTATAATCATCCTTGTCAGAATTAGGCGATGAAAGGAGGGTCTTCGGCTCCTGGAGATTACATCTACTTTAAATCTCAAGTCCCACTTCACAAGATCCCTGTATTTTTCTGTATCCCTGTTTTTGTTGGTTATTTATGATGTGTGTTTTCTTGAATATGAGTTTGTTTAAGATTATATAGCTTAATTCTACACATGGGTTTGCTTTTATTTCACTTGTTTAGATAGGAATGTTGAATATGGATTGTTTGATTTCAAGATTTTTGAAATTGCTGATTTAATGTAGGTGGGTTTAGTTTCTTTTGTTGATTTGAACTGGATTTAGTGTGCTTAGTGTGTTTTAAATGGAGGATATTAAGATGGGATCGTATGATGTTGTTGAGTTGAGGGACTTGATTGGATCATAGGTATCTTTAGATGCTGGAGATTGGCACTGTGGAGACTCGGATTCGGGTGTCATTAAATTTATATGTTTGATTGGTTTAGTGATTCACATTTTTTGGGATGTTGATGATGTCGAAGTTATGGATTATGACTGTGTGTGGAATGCTCCATTTTGCTTGGATGAGTCTGCAAGTTTTTGTCTTTTGATAATTAACCAATTAGCACAGTGCTACATTGTATATGACTCCTTATGATCCTGTGACTATAAATTCAACTCCTGGAATAGACTACTTTTTGATACATCACATGTCTTGGCCAAATGAGTACTTATTTTGGTAGTACCAAGAGAGGTACTTGCAGAAATAAGTACCTTTTTGTTTTTTTGGCTAAATAGAGACAAGTACTTGTTCAACCATGATAGGCTAAAGCAAACATGGCAGTAGTTGGATGTCTTGAAATCTCAATATGGGGAAAACTGAAACTTTTTTTTTTTTTTGTAATCATGGCTTCCAGATTCTAATTAAGCATGTTTTTAAGTCTTTTGATACTAGATTTATCTTGAGGGACACATACTGATTGGCTTGTTGATTTGTTTTAAGTTCTTCGTAGATAAGATTATGTGTTGTCCTTTTTACCTGCAGATTGGCTTAAAGCAGTGGCGATACTATGACTTTGGTCCGAAAGTGGTGCCTCCAGTCATTTGTCTTCCTGGCACTGCAGGAACAGCAGATGTATACTATAAGCAAATCATGTCTCTTTCAATGAAGGTGGTGAACTTACTATGTGAAAATGCAGTTATTGTTTTAATATTTTGATCAATTTCTTATTCGTTTGATTTTTCTCGCGAGAAACTAAAATACATGAAAGGATGGATAAAAACACTAATTTTTTACCTAATATACTGCTAATATAAATGGAGTTACAGCAGTGATATGAATAATAATATTTCAAGTAATTTTATTCACTAATTAAGGCACAAAAAATCCTTACAAAGGATAAAATAGGTGCCCATCTATTATGAATTGTTTTTTTATGTAGCTGTATATTGGTTAAAAGAATGTACTGTCTGCCTTATGATCTCTTTTGTAAGCTTTAGGGTTCACTACCAACACTTTTGGGCTTTTTATAGGGGTTCAACCTAAGCTTGGGGTAATAACTGAAGCATACTTTTGTTGAACTGATTGCATCAAGGTGCCACATTTGTACATTCTTTACCAAATTCCTTATCTTTCAGAGTTTCTTGCATTATGGAGGATTTGAAAAAAATCTTTGATACTTTTACAGCAATTTATATTTTCTACGTTCTTATTTTAGTCCTAAAAGTATGCCTTACATATCTAAGAATGTAAGTAAAAGCTATTGGTTTGAAAGTTTTGTTATTCTGTTGCCTTGGCAGGCATTCTGCATATGGAATTTGTTTGGTGGTTTCTGTGTCTGGTTATTTAATTTGTCTTGGAATAAAAAACAGACCCTTGTATTGATCAGAGACAATTTTGCATTTCATATTATATTTTCAGGGTTATCGAGTAATTTCAGTTGATATTCCTCGGGTATGGAACCATCAGGAGTGGGTTCAAGCGTTTGAGAAATTTTTAGACGCAATTGACGTTCATCATGTAAGTTCTAGGTCCTTTTTATGCACTTCTGGTACCACTAATAAACGGTCAGCTTTGTGACTCTTTACGTGTTTACTTTTTTGAAAATCGAAAAGCATATTGATTAGGTAGAACTGATGGCGAACAGAGCTTACTAATCATCTGTATTCAACAGATACATCTCTATGGTACGGCCCTTGGAGGATTCCTAGCACAGCTTTTTGCTCAGTATCGTCCACGAAGGGTCAAGTCACTGATCCTCTCAAATACTTTCTTGGATACACTTAATTTCTCATCTTCAATGCCATGGTCTCCTCTGTAAGACATATTACTCGTCTAATAATTATACATGTCTCCATCTTATACTTACAGATTTTCCTGCACTGTGTCTCTTAGGATGATGAATTAGCTTAAGAAGTTTTTATACGAGTTTCAGGATTACTTTTTTATTCTTATTACAAGGCTTCTATTGAAGATTTTTTTGTGTAGCATGGCTTCGTTCTTGATCGTTAGGGGGAGGTTTGTTCAAGCATCAAATCAATGTTTGCTAGGTTTGTGGTGGGTGGCCCTTCGAGCTGGTCTGGTGCTTCAGTCAATCACTTCTAATAATCGCTAACTAGTTTAATGGCAGTCCTAGATTTAGGGAATTACATGATTTGGCTTTCAGATAAACTTATAGTTTCTCTAACAGGGAATATTTTGCAGGATTTAAATATTTAGGAATCACTAGTTACGTCAATCCTGCTTTATATCTTTTCCCACTGTGTTTAAACTCAATTAGCATCCATTTCAGTATTCCTAAATACCTTTAATTTAAGAAAAAGAACTATAACTGCTGGACAGTCATGTGACACGAACCAATATCATTAGTCCATTTTACAAGGGTAGCAGTTAACTATGATACAATTGTTAACTTACGCAATCTAAATCTGTTAGCTAGATTTTGTTGGACATTCTTATTTCTTTATTTTTGTATCACGGCAGAAATTCTTCATTTGCACCTGCTGTTCTTTTACCTGAAAGAAATTGGTATTCAATGAATTATTTGGTTGCAGTGTTGGTTGGACCCCTTCTTTTTTGCTGAAGCGATATGTCTTGACAGGAATCCCAAAGGGGCCTCATGAACCATTTATTGCCGATTCTGTGGACTTTGTAGTTTCTCAGGTAAAGTTTACATAGAGATTAATGAATGCACTGTTAATTTTTTTGTACCAAGCAATCTGCTGCAGCTGTTTTACCAATTTCATATTTTTTAGTTTAGTCACTTCAAATTAGACTCCTCGAAAATATACAGTTTCTAGTTTTTAGAAGTAAGTTTCACCCTTGGTAATGGATACCTGAGAAAGTTTTTCAACCTTAGAACGGAGGAAAGAAATTTCATAAGAAAAAAGGGAGATAATTTCCAACTTCATTATGATATGTTTTATCTCTGCCCTTCACCAGATATTACTCCTCCGTCAGCTTACTTCCAAAATTAAACTTCATCTGGATATCAATGTAGTGCATTGTTTAATAAAATTTAATTTTCCGATAATAGCTAAAATTTCAATTGAGTTTTGGAATATGTATTTTGGTTTCCAACTGATTCAACAAGCTATGTTTTAGTACTGTCTGGGAGTATGTACCAATGCTTTTAAGCAATCAGATAAAACCGACTGTTTCAGTATTAAACTTTTGATCGATGAAATGCTCTGTGCAATGTCATAACAGTGTTATACTTTTTGTTTTTTTCGCTAGTTACACATACTCATGCACCCTCCATGTCTTCGACAAGGTTCGAACCCTCGACATTGCGTAAAGGGAGCGAGGGAGATACTACCAGTGTTACCAAGTTTTATAAAATTGTTATTTTCTTATGCTGCAAAGTTCAAAACCTGCAGGTTGAAACACTCAAGAAAGATGACTTGGCCTCCAGGTTGACTCTAATGGTGGATGCTGCATCAGTTGGTCCGCTCCTCCTTTCAGATTCTAATATCACACTAATGGATGTATGTTGATGGAACAATTGACATGCACTTGCAACATTATATGTTATTGATAATATATTCTTATCTGTTTATTTTAGCATGAGAACTCAGAATTAGTTTAGACACTAGTTTTTAAAGAGCCGGAGAACGATATCTTGGTCTCTTTTAGGAGTACTTGCCTGTTATGTTCTAGGAATTATGAGGCTTTGGTATCGGAATAGCTTTTGAGTTTAATCTTGTTAGGAGATGGTAGCCTTTTGCGTAAAATGACAGATTTTGTGTTTTAATGTTTGGAATAAAGTTAAGTGTAATGTCATGAAATTTAATTGTATTAAATGAGTAGATTTACTAGGAGTTGTTTTTTTTTTTTTTTTTTTTAATTCAATTATGTAAGTAGATTGGTTTGAGGAAGTGAATATTGATTAGACTAGTATCTATCTATTAGGGTTCTTATTGGTTAAGTTACAGGCTCGTACTTAAATATTAATTTTAAAAGATGTAATCGGGTATTATCTGAAGACTTTGATTGACTTTTGAATCTGAGATTCTTCTTTTGTAATTGGTTGTGATCCAAACAAATCCCTCTCTTCCGCTGAAGAGAATCCTATGGGCAGTGTCCCCTGCAGTTGAGTCACCCTATTGGTAGTAGATTTTTTGCAGTTAATCCACATAAAATTTTCTTTTATTGTTTTATTCATAAATCCTTATTTTGATTCTTGCCCTCCAGTAAAACACCTTTCAAAACAGAAACTGATCCAACATACTGATGTCAGAAAATTTATAGCAAGATTTATTGCAGCTTCATCAAAATTAATTATCTGGTTCGTAAGAAACTCCCATAGTATGTCCATTAACTAGTCTTGCAGCAGAGTTAGAGTTGCCTGTGGAGAATGAGACTGCATATATTGAATGGCAACTCGTAATAGGTGTTGCTATGACTATGTAACCTTATGATGCCTGTGATTGTCTCGTTTAAAAAATGTTATGTTCTTGTTTACCTTTGGTTATACAACCAAAATATTCTTTTGTTTCATGGAAAAAGTTATAATTTAGCCCTTGTAAACTTGTTTCTAGGTTGTTTTTAGCTAAAATGCTTAAGGACTGAAAAATATGTGCTGATTCTTGTATTATTTTTTTGATTTGTACTTGCTACTATTTGAAAGACGAATGACCAATCTGCAACCCCGCAAGTATTAAAGGATCAAGTGACTGAAAGGTATCCTGGTGCTAGACGTGCTTACTTGAAGACTGGTGGTGATTTTCCATTTCTCTCACGTTCTGACGAAGTAAATCTCCATCTTCAGGTATTTGTTTGTTTCAAGTTGAATATTCCTATCCTTTATCTGCTGATAAATTGGTAGTTACGTCATATGTTTTTCTAAACTGGAAAGTACAATGCAACAGCTGCACTTGAGACGAGTAGGCGTTGAACCTCGGGCAGACTTGGTTCAAGGTTCCTCAAATGATGGTGGTGGGAGTTCTAGTGAACAAAATGGTGGCAAGGAAGATTCTAATGATCCAGAAAATAGAGATTCTGATGGCTCACCTAATAAAGATGCTGATGATTCACCATCTGAAGATGCTGAAAACTCTGAAAGCCCATCAAATGAAAATCAGCCACCCCTAATGCCTGCAAGCACAAATATGAAATATCTACAGGACCAGGTAATCTGCGCATATTCTTCTGTTATCGATCGTTGTTTTCCGATCCCCATAACTTCGCATATGTTCTTAGAGAAACAGCACCGTACAGCAGCTACATCCTTTCTACATATAGCATTTGAATTTGTAGTTTGCGAACTGCTGTTGGGCTACTTCTTAACTTTGTACATTAATAGGGAGAATATATTGAAACTTAAATACCTTGTGTGATCAGAACAATTTTCTAGGTATTTTGTTGAAATTTGATAGGAGTGTTTGAACAACGGGGACTACTGAAAGTGTTCCAATGTATATTTAAATGTCTGATGTAAAAATGTACTCTTTGCTGAAACCCGTTATTTATTGAAACAAAGCCTGATGTTTTTCTTTCAGATCCTGTTGCTGTCAAGACACATCTTTGCTATTTTACATTTGATTCCTGGGAAAATATTTTGCATCTATCTGTTGTAATAAAAAAAGAAAACGTTCCCATATTTGGATGCAGCATGGTTAAATTTTTACAAGAGTAAGATTAAGGTATCGTAGCAAATGCCTGTTGAAGAATCAAGAAAGATCCTGCACAAACTTTCTTGTATTTTACATTAGTAAGACAGAAAATTAGGGTTAAAATTGCTTATTTCATTTTCTGTGAAGATATGTTAAAGAGTTTGAAGCAAGAGTTAGGATGTGATGAATGATGATATTGTTAGAGCATCTCGAATAAACTCTTTAAACAAGCTCTTAAGTTAAAATATAAAGAGTATTGCTTAAATTGAAGCTCCAAGAGACTCTTAGAGGCTCTTTAAAACTCTAAGAGCTTCTTCTCTCTCATCACTTTTAAGAGTAACTAGTAGGCACTAGCTCTTAAGTTATATTTAATTAATCAAATCTTCATGTCCACCAATTATTGCACAACCTTTTGTCATAGTGGAATTAGTTTATTAATAAATTATGAATAAAAAGCTTATATAAAGAGCATTGTTGGAGTTTGGCACATTAACCAATATAATAACTTGCTAAGAGCCACTTTTTTAATATTATTTTGAAGAATAAGTTAAGAGTCTATCGGAGATGCTCTTATAATGCTACCTTTCTTTTTAATTTAGACACTGTTTCTTGACTTTCATGATGAGGCAAAGGTGACAGGAAAAGAAAGTGAGAAACTTTTTCCCAATAATGCTCTATCCAAGTCCCTTTTTCAAATAATTTCTTTTCATTTCATCATCTGCCAACAATTAACAGCCTTCATTGGATACTACTAATGAACAGAAAAAAGAAAAATGGTGGGAAGCTTTTTGAAACACCAGCCACCAAATTCAATACAGTTCTTAAGCACCCACATGTTTCATTCAGCATTTTATTTTATGTATTTCAAGCATTTATTGAAAATTCCACTATCCTACAAGCAATACAATATAATATAGTTTCAAAAGAAATATTGATTAGAATTGGTCAGAAGAAAAGGTAAATTTCAAATTTTGAATTGCACTTTTCAGTAACATTTTAACAGCAATTAATATATTATTATATGGGTCTACAACTCAAAAGCCCAACTTTTTTTTTTCAAAAGCCAAAAAGCTAACTTTAGTTATATATATTAATTATTAAATACTCTAAAAATTAATTATTTAACTTGAATCAATTTTTATTGTTACATTAATGATAGATAACATCAAAGGAACCTGTTGTCGTTGCACTAATGGAGGAGGGCAAAACAAAAAAATTAATCTTTAGTTAGGGACGGTGATTGTCTTTTTCCTTGTCCTTGTCTGGACTAAGACACAACTTCCTGATTAAAAAAATTTAAAATTGATCAATTTAGCATACCTAACTCTAATTGTTGTCTCTGGTTTCTGAAAAAAAATAAAAAATTTTGATCAGCTAATTTAGAATTTAAATGTGTCCCTACTCAAGTAATTAAACTCAAAACTACTTACTACAAACTCTTCTATTTTCTGTAATAATTTTTCTCCCGACTTCTACTTGACTCTTTTATTTCAATTGTTCAGTTTATTCAACCAAAATTAGGTCTCCAACTTGACTTTTCTACTTGGAAATATGTAACCAAACAAATTAAGCAAGTCAACAATGAATCTAAAATGTAATAAACCGATAGTTTCAATTTATTATAAACAAACAAAAAATAAACTCCTCTTGCCCATTAATTATACACCTACTAGTAGTAGAAAAATGTCATTGCATGATCATGTCAGTGGCAGCCCCAGATTTAAAGCTATGACTCCTTAAAAGTCCTACATTTCACACACTACATACATACTCACTACACTACAACCAATCTCACACACAAAATCCAACAAGAATTATATACATTCCCCTAGCTATACAAATTCAAATCTTAGATTATATATACTGTTTATGTATCAGCTCTCTCCATAAATTTAACAATGAACAACAATTCCCATAATATTTTCTTCACAATTCTTTCATGTTTTACACTTTTCTTTCCCATTTTGATCAGTGCAAATGCAGAGCTCAGAGCTTTAATGGAGCTCAAATATTCTTTAGATCCAGATAACAAGTTCTTGAAATCTTGGACTTCTGAAGGTGACCCATGTAGCTCTTTTCAAGGTGTTGCTTGTAATCAGCATCTTAAAGTTGCTAATATTACATTACAAGGTAAAGGCCTCACTGGAAAATTGTCACCTGCAGTGGCTGGACTTAAGTGCTTGTCTGGTCTTTACTTGCATTACAATTTCTTGTCTGGTGAGATACCAAGAGAAATTTTTGGTCTCACTGAGTTGATTGATCTTTATCTCAATGTGAATAATTTTTCTGGGATCATACCTCCAGAGATTGGAAAAATGGCTAGTCTTCAAGGTTTGTAATCATACTCAAAATTGCTTATTTTAGTTTTTATTCTTTCATTTCTCGTCTTTTAAACATAATCTTAAAATCTCGTGCTTGATGAGTTGAAGATATAATTTATCTTTACAAAAAGCCTGCGTTCTTGAATTATTATTTTGGTTTCAGCTGTATGGCGCATTATTTGAAACGTTGCTCAAATATTAATGCCTTTTCTTTTCTTCAAAATGCACTCATGCAAATGGTAGCAAAATTGTAACAAAAATTTGTTCTTAGTTAATTAATTCACAAATTTGTTCATCATTTTCTTTTCTTGTTCGGTTTTTCCTAGTCTCAGAAAAAGTTGACTTGTACATGTATGCTAAATTTGTTTTGATATCTTTCCTCCATTATTTAGCTAACATAGAATATGAATTTGCTGTTTCTTTAGTTCTGGATCTCTGTTGTAATCAAATGAATGGGAGCATACCTAAAGAAATTGGGAACTTGAAGAAGTTAAGTGCTATAACATTGCAGCATAACAGACTCACAGGTCCAATTCCTCCGAGTGTTGGAAATCTGGGGATGTTAAAAAGACTTGATTTGAGCTTTAACCAACTATCTGGTAGCATTCCTTTTACTATAGCTAATCCTCCCGAATTGAAAATTCTTGATCTTCAAAACAACACGCTTTCCGGAGTTGTTCCTCCTGGTAAGTTTGAGGTCAACTTTTCTTTCTTTTACCCTGGATAGCCAATTTTTAGCATATCTATCTTCTGGTTTAAGTTATCTACAGAAGTTGACATAGATGTTTTCTTGCTCCTTATTGAAGCTTTGAAGAAACTAAACGGAGGATTTAAGTGTGAAAACAATCTTGGTTTATGTGGAGTTGGGTTTTCTTCATTGAGAGTTTGCAGCACTTGGGATAATTCAAATATCAACCAAGCAGAACCCTTTGCACCAAGAATAAATTCCACTGCTCCAAAACACGTACCTATGAATGCTAAGATTCCTGTAGCTTGCAGCCAAACTAATTGCTCAAAATCATCAAAACTTCCTAGAGTTGCGATTATTACAGGTGTCATTATATGCAGTATTACATTGATGGTTGGTGTATTTTTGTTCGTCTTTCAATTGCGTAGGCGAAAGCAGAAGATTGGGTTCGCAGCTGATAGTACCTCCGATGACCGGCTTAGTATGAATGAGGCCAAGGATTTGACCTCAAGAAGTGCTTCTCCCCTTATAACTCTGGAGTACAGCAATAAATGGGATCCAATGATGAGTTATCAGATTGGAAGTGAAGATTATGATCATTTTTTACATAGGTTTAATTTTAATTTGGAAGAGATAGAGTCTGCAACACAGTACTTTTCTGAGTTAAATTTGTTGGGAAAGAGCAAATTTTCTGCTGTCTACAAAGGAACTTTGAAAGATGGATCTGTTGTAGCTATCAAATGTGTGCATGTTATCAACTGTAAATCAGAGGAAGCCGAGTTCATGAATGGATTACGATTGCTGACCTCTCTAAGACATGAAAACCTTGCTAAGTTGCGCGGTTTTTGCTGCTCAATGAGCAGGGGCGAGTGTTATTTGATATATGATTTTGCCTTAAATGGTAACCTGTCACGATATTTGGACGTGGTTGATGGAAGTGACGACAATCTTGACTGGACCACGAAGGTTTCTATCATCAAAGGGATAGCAAAAGGTTAGTATGTTCATGCAAAGATTTCAAAGTTTTCCTTGTCCAAATTATCGCAAGTATCTGACTTATTTCACGTGTGCACATCCATATAATATCTGCAAACTTATTCATTTTAGCTTCTTATAAATTGACCATAGATTTGTCACACTTCCCTGTCCAAAAACACAAGCATTCGTCTGATCTCGTATCTTCATGTCCAAATTACTACAAAATTTGACTAATCTCACGTTTTTTTACATGCGTACACTTTTCAAACTTCCTATTTTGATCTCTTGAAACTAGAATGTGGCAGCAATATAAACTAATGGAGTAGTTACGGCATATGCTTCAAGTTAGTTGCACAGATTAGATTGCCAATATTATTCGAAACACAGCTCTTGATATTGTTATCTTGGTAAGAGGCACAAGATTGGTTAGAGTTATTGTTTTAGTTATATGTATTAGTAGTGTTGGTCCACTGATGTGGAAATGATTTGAACCACATTAAGCAAGCAGAAAGGCAGATCGGCAATGTGTGTGGAGTCCCTAGTGTGGACTATTTACTGATATGACACGCCTTAAATATGAGGATAGTCTTCACAATTACGTTTAAGATCTTGATTGAATTCGTTTGTGATAGTCATCGTGTTTATAGTCCATAATCAGCTTTATGAATTATTTAGTTGCAGTTCGATGATGAACAATAGGAAATTGAGCTAACATGTCAAATCAAATATAATAAATATTTCACCTATTCTTCCTGTTCATGCCGAATAATCTTGGGCAATGTACTAGCTAAGAGCTCTGTACTCAGATGCCAGGAGATCGCCAGTAAATGAAGTTGTAGGAAAAGTTGGTACGAATTTATTTTGATGCACTCCACTTTCTTCCTTTTTTAAGTCGCAATTAACAAAAACAGCCTCCCTACTTTTTGGAGTAGGAGTAAGTTTTGTATACATCCAGACCATACATCTGACCGGGGCCTGTACTTGCTAATGTTTCAGAAAGTTAAAAATTAATAGCAAGTCTACTAACAAATTACAGTGTTTATGTCTGCTTCCTCCGACTAGGTATTGGGTATCTTCACAGAAGTGAAACAAACAGACCTGCTATAGTTCACCAAAACATATCTGTCAAGAAAGTTCTCCTAGATGAGCAGTTTAAACCAATAATTATGGATTCTGGCCTTCAAAGGCTCCTTGTTGATGACATTATCTTTTCAACCCTCAAAGTCAGTGCTTCCTTAGGATACATGGCTCCAGAGTACATTACCACTGGTGGGTGCACAGAAAAGAGCGATGTGTATGCATTTGGTGTGATCATGCTTCAGATTCTATCTGGCAAAACATATCTCAGTAGTTCAATGCGATTGGCAGCTGAATCATGTAGATATGAGGAGTTCATAGATCCAAATATGAAGGGCAAGTTCTCGAAAACTGGACTAGTTAATCTCACGAAGATTGCAGTTATCTGTACCGATGAAAATCCAGATTGCAGGCCAACCATGAAGACAGTGATTCAAGATCTAAGCAACCTTGTCCCTTTAACTTTATGATTTCATTTGTATTTGCTAATCCTGCTGCTCTTTCCCTGATGGTGAAAGAGTAATGGTAATGCAGTTTCCAGGTGTACAGTAGAGATGGTTAAATAGAATCTGAAGAAATTAACATTTATGTTACCTGCGTGGTAATTATTAAAACCTTTTGAACCAAATATACCAAGTACAAGATTTCCTTAACTTCACTGACCTGTAAAATTAGCACTGCGGCCTACAGATTAAACTCTGAACATAAACAAGGTCCAGTTCGATTATTTAGAACTTGCAGATTTAACGCTCGATTTTAGACCAACTTCAATTACATTTAAGTTCAATTCGATTCTTTTTTTCTTTTTGCTAAAAGTTCAAATTCGATATCTTTAAGAAACTATATGTCTTTTGATTTATCATATAAGCAATTTATCAAACTTCGGATTGATTATAAGTATCATAAAGAAAACCAAAACCAAACATTCAACCTGTAAACTTCAAGTCTGTTGTTTGTGAACAGAGCTTCGAACTATTTTTCTTGTTCTATTCAATTCGTTCATTTAGTTGAACTAAAAATTTAAATCCCGATTCAATTCTTTAAACAAATCAAATTTCTTGTTCAAATTGAAATCATCTTAAATTTTAAACTCAATATGAAAACCTAAATTTAATTCTTGTAACTTCACATTCGAACACGAACTGCTCATTTATCCCCACCCAACTTTCGAAATATTTCATTACAGATTATTTTCTACTAAACTGGACCTCCAACTTTCTAAACTAGTTGGAACACTGTGTATAAAGGGCAAATATCTTGCAGTCACAAAAAAAAAAACATCTAAGCAGCAGCCGTATTCTGTTGATTATCTGCAGACCATTCTGAAGGCCACCAGTCGGGTCTTACAGTTTCAACTTTAACGCCTTCATGTCCTTTAATCACCAAGGTTTCTGGGCCTTTAAAAGCTTCTTCTAGGCGCAAAAGTCCAAGACCACGAGACCCAAGTGCAGTAGTAACGGTCCCAGCCTTTTTACCCAATGCAGCTACCAAAACTTCTGATCTAGGAGCAACTTCCTGCTCCAACTCTGGAAGGACATACAACAGTTAAGTTAATGACAACAAAATGTTGTTAAGAGCAGAGTGTTCTACCTTTTCCACTGTCATCAAGAAACCTTAAAGGAATCAAGCGCTTTCGAACAACCCCACGATGATGAGAGCGGGCAATGAGTTCCTGACCAATGTAGCATCCCTTATCAAAGCTTATGGCATTCAAACCAGCGAAATTGTACTCAAGCGGGATAGCTTCACCTGAAAATGTTACTCAAACTCAGACTACCAGTTTCAGTTGAAGGGTAGTTTTTACTGGTATATATATATTAGTAAACTATAGGCAGAATGATTTCCAATCAACAGTAGCCATTTGGCAAGAGCAACAAATCATCTCAAATAAAAACCAACATGACACCATGCAGGGAACATATATAGTCAGAAACTTTGTTAAATTAAGTCCATATAATAAAAAAAAAAAATTCTTATCTTTAAACTAAAACCTTTGCGTTTCCTATACAGGGAACTCTTCGAGTACAGGAACATAAGATCTTTAAAAACACCCTTTCAGGAAAAAAATGTAATATACACCAAATACACAAGGAGATTGATATCAACCTTTTGGCATCTCTATCGAACCTTCAGCAACTCCCTTTTCCAATCTCCAGAGTAGGTAGTTTTGTTCATCGGTTTCCTTGTCAGCCTCAACCAAAGGTGCTGCAAAATACGAAATCAGTTTTCTAGTTCATTAAGTATAAACTTGGAATAAACTGATTCATTTAGTGTTTCACAAACTTTTAATGATTCATTTAGCACTTGCTAACTTTTAATATAGCCACATTTCTCTAAACAAAAATCTCAGAGACACTTAGTAGGGGAGGGTGATCATTGAGGGTGATCCAGTACAGAGCATCACGGCGGAAAGGAAACGAATCACCTGGTGAGCTATTTCATTTTAAAAGTCCAAAATAACTACAGGCTAGTTCAGTATACATTATACATGTTACTAACCAAAATATTTTCTAAAAACCTTCATACTCATTAATCAAGGCTGAAGCCTCAAGGTTATCTTGTCAACAGTTTGGGTAACATTTTAATACGATATAGTTGCTTGTATTAGGTGATCTAATACGATACAGTTGCTAGTATTAGTTTATTTGCGGGGTATACCCCTATTATTGTACCTTGGTTTTCTTTTGAGAATAATATTTTTTTAATTAGCAAAAAAATAAAATAAAATTAATCATCACTATTTTTTATTGTACTGCATTTCAACATTTTTAAACAATTCGGTATTCAATGTTATATTAAATTGGTAAACAGTATTTATAGGCTATACTTGGTCATAATTTTACCAAGTAATATGCTGTTTTTATTCATGATTTTGTTATTAAATAATAAATGCAAAAAAACATAGACATCAAACCATAAGAAATGGACCTTTAGGTTTCTGTTTAGTCGGTTCAGATTTTGGTTTGAGACATAAAAATATAGTTCGGTTGTCATTGTCAACCCAAACAAGTAGCCAGGGTAAAGGGAACTAACGTATAGTATCAGCTGGAAAGATGCCCCTGAATCCGAGGCAGTCCAGTCGGGGATCTTTATACCATTGCCACCCAAGTTTACCTCCCCGTGCAGTTGAACTACCCAAACGATCAACTGCGCCACCGTAGCCTACTCCAGAAGCTTCTGGTTCATCTGTACGTACGTCTTTACTTAGGTTTCCACCAAAACGTTGCCAACATAAAAATTCCTCTCCAGCACTCTCAATCTCAACCTTAGACCTCAACCGATATCTGCAGCATTAACACATCCAAATAAATTGCTAGAACATATAGCAGTAACCAATATCCCACTATATACACAATGCTAAATGCACAGTAAAGTAACAAAACACCTAAATCCTAACAAAAGGATACAACTTTACTTCCCCTCACCCACAACTAACTGTCAAGCTGTACTTCACAACACTATAAAGCAGTCCCGAATCTAGCATCCCGATTCCCAAAATCTAATCTTGGCCTAATGAACTAAATCACTGAAAAAACTCAACCAACTTTAAATTGTTAATTTAATTACTGTACTGAAATATACACATACATGATACACAGGGTCATCTTACACACAAGAACTATTCTATTACAATACAAATCACATACATGAAACAATTATAACCAACACCAAAAAAAGGGACAAAATATATCCTTTTAATAAACAATCAATACATAATAATAAAAAAAAAAAACAATTAAAAAACACAAAACTTACTTCTTTAAAGTACTCAATAGCTCATCCTCTACAGACCCATCAACATCAGCAAACAACTCAAGCTCATCCGGGTCCGGGCCCGGGCCCGACCCGGATTGATCAAGCTTCTCAACAGGCCAAGAAGGCCTATATAAAAACATATCATACAAAAACCTTCCCTGAGGTGTCAACATTGCTGCATACATGGGCGGAATCGAAACAGATGACAAATTAGGCGTGGGTACATTTGATGTTTTCTCTCCGACAGCTTCACCAAATCTCCTTACATCGTTTGTTACTAAACCCTGTAGGAATTTAACTGTGTCGGGTCCTCGGATCCGGATCACGGTTCGGGTCTTGAGTTGAGAGGCCATTGGACCCACATCTTTGAGATGGGGTTTTTGCGAGTAGTGGCTCTTGAATGTTTTGAGGTAGGTTTGTGTGGTGGGTTTGGTGTATTGTAGTGTTTTTCTTGTAAATTGAAACATTTTGTTGAAGATTTTAGGGTTTTCAGAGAAAGTTGAGGGCTAGAGCTTGGAGAGGGGGTTAGTAATGGCGGCAACACAAGGTGGGCTGTTGACACGTGTGTTTGAATTTTGAGTTCTGGGACACGCGGCGTGTATTTTGGTGACCTTGTCTGATGAAAATGTTTTTAAAGAGGGGTCGAAATGAAAAAGTTTTTAAAGAGGGGTCGAAATATGTTTGATAAAATGACTGAACGAGATAATATTAGTTCGAGGGAAACTAACAAATCTGAGAGAGATAATTCGATACGGAGAAAATCTCTGCCTTCTCATTGATATTATGTCTCAATATATACAATCTTGGTTAATTGATCACCAAGTAAAAATCCTCTAATATAGCCTACAATTAAGTCTATAATATAACTGGATATCAATTAGAATATTTGCCTAATATACATTACATACAAAACAGATATCGTATTTTGACAACCCCCCTCAAGTTGGAGCATGCAAATCATGGATGCCCAACTTGCCAAGAAAAGAGCCAAGATGAGGTCCTCCTAGTGCTTTGGTAAAAATGTCTGCGAGTTGAATACGAGTAGGAACATAGGATGGTTGAATTAATCCATCAAGAATAGCATCTCGCACAAAATGACAGTCAATTTCAATNTACCGGATTTGCTGCAATATGAAGAGCAGCTTGACTGTCACAATGCAATTTGATAGGTGTAGAATGCTTGACCCCAAGACTAGAAAGCAACGATTTTAACCATTTAAGCTACGATGTAGTAGTTGCCATGGAGTGATATTCGGCTTCAGCAGAAGACCGAGAGACCGTATATTGTTTCTTAGTCTTCCATGATATTGGAGACTGATCAAGAGTGATAAACCAACCAGTAAGAGAACGTCTAGTCATGGGACAACTTGCCCAATCAGAATCACACCAGGCATACAAACATAAATCAGAGTTAGAGCGTAACAAAATTCCTTGACCAGGATGACCCTTTAAATATCGAACAACGTGCAAAGCTGCCTCCCAATGATCAACACAAGGAGATTGCATGAATTGGGCCAAAGTGTGTACTGAATATGAGAGGTCGGGACGCGTAACAGCCAAGTAAATTAGACGACCAACTAGTCGCCTATAGGGCAACAGATCAGGTAGTAAGGGACTGGTTGTTAATGCGAGACGATGATTCTGCTCAACAGGAAAGTTAACTGGTTTGGCCCCTAACATGCCAACTTCAGCAATAATATCCAAAGCATATTTGCGTTGACATAAATAAATTCTATCAGGATTACGAGCTACTTCTATCCCAAGGAAGTATTTAAGAAGACCAAGGTCTTTCATTCGAAAGCAAGAGCTCAAGTAACTTTTAATTTCTTGAATAGCAGCAGAGTCATTGCTAGCTATCACGAGATCATCCACATATACAAGTAAATGCAATGAAGTAGTTCC
>PHNY01068235.1:7910-19004 GCA_003724115.2 Anethum foeniculum
GTGCTCGTTTTTGAAATTCGACGACTTTTACATACACTTATATTCATTACTGCACACTAATACAGACTCAGAATTTCCATAAAAGATGTCCTATATAGCGCGGTCTGATTCATTTTTCAATCAGAAAAAGTTACTATTCATCAGGGTTTTGAATAGTTACAAAATTTGGGGTTATTACAGTTTGTCTCAATGTCCATTAGATTGTTATCTTTGATGAACTGTAATATTCGGGAAAATTATATGAATATAATTATGTGCTAAATAAAATTAAATATATATTTTCTTATTCCAGTTTGATGCACTTCCCTTTTTAAAACTTTTTTATGTTTTAATTTAAATTTAATTTTATCACTCTGTGCTATGTGATAAATATTATCAGTGGTCCCGTACGGGCCATAATATTTTTTGGATAGTTGTTATGTGTTTAAAATGCATTTTTGTGAAATTATACGTTAATTGGACTCATTTACATTAGCATATGTGGCATATACGTGTTTTGTAAATTTTATACTCCCTCCGCCCCAAAATAACTGTCTTTTTTAACTTTTTAATTGTCAAAGCGTATGTGACATATAAGTATTATTGCAACTCAAGATATTGTTAGGCAGTGGAGTAGAGACGGATTGGAAATAGGGAAAGCACAAATGTATTGAAGATACTGTGGTTACCGTGTAAGGATAATGGGTATTTGAAAACCAATATGCCTCGGGAACTAGAATATATACAGGTTGTAAATCTGATGGTGGAAAGTAAAACTTAGTAGAATGAGGAAGTGTTACAAGACATTTGTAATGAAAGAGATGTGCAGTTGATTAAAAGCGTTCCAATTTCAATTAACTTCAAACATGACTCGTGGTACTGGATATTAGAAGATACAAGTTTATTTACTGTGAGGAGTTGTTATAAAAGGCTACAGGGTGAGCATAGTTGACCACATTCCACATTCTGGAGAAAATTATGGTTACTGGAACTTCCAGGTAAAGTAATAAATTTTATGTGGAGAGTATGTCGGTCTTGCCTACCAAGAGTGACGGAGTTAGGATTTTAAATCAGGATGAGCCAAATTGTAACACTTATAAAACTAAAATCAGCAGATTAGGATTCAAAAATGCAGGCTTCAGATAAAAACCAGAGGACATCGTATTTGACATATTTATCATTAGAAAAATACACAAATAGTAACCTGAAAGGGGAGAAAAAAGTTGTTGTTGTTGTTTTGTACCCCTGCCTATTTTATACATCCCTGTACTAATCTTGCTTTGTAGCATATGCAAAACAAATCAGCAAGAACATAAAATCAGGTAATGTAGAAAATAATAACATGAGATATTAAATTTAATAAAAATTGTAAATCAATTAGTTGTCCAGGGGCTGACTAACCTGCCTAACAAAAGTGTAAGTTTCAATTAGCCCTCTTTTAGCAGAAATTGTAACAAAAATGGGGCAGAAGTGATCGATGTTTACAAAATAATTCTACGGCTCTTCACATTTTGGAACTGTTTCATAATATCGTCATTTTTTACTTTAAGAAAAATATCTTTTTCGATATATGTACCTAGAAGATCATTTAACCAATCATCACCAATCTGATTATGTAACCTATTGTTACAATACTCATAACAGAAAATTCTCTTTCCACACCCACGGTCGCCACCGGTAGAAGTAAAGCTAGTTTTAAAAGTTTAAACACTAGTGAATAAATCAAAGGCTTTCCCCTTTCAACCATTTTTCTTCTAATTTGTACAATCCCATCAAGTTCTAAGAAATTATCATCGGTACTAACATCTTCAAACTAGGTAAGAATTGACCATTTAAGTTTCATAAGTTGAACCAGAGAAAAGTCAAATGGATATAACTTAGCAAAGTTGATCAATTTGTCACTATCAAACTCACAAAAAGAATTTTGTGGATCAAGACATCCTATTCCCAAGAGTAACTCCGTACCAATTTCTTCAGAATGATCATTTAGACATTGAAATTGGATATCTATGATTGTATTGAATGTATCAAATCGATAATGATGAAGATTTGTTAATATCTCGGCTTTGCATTTCTTTCTTCTTGGAACATAGGGCTTGCTCATATCAACAACCATAATATCATGCTTCTCACAAAATAGGGTAACTTCACCTATTAAAGTATCCCACCCATCATTTCTCATCTTTGATAATAAGATTTTAGTTCCCTTGACAAGCTTTATTGCATTCACAATATCTTGATCATTTCTTTGTAGTGCACATGACAACTCATTACTAAGACCCAAAAGATTAGCCATGAAATGCAAGAATAATATAAAGTCAAAGTGTTGCATGTTAGTGAACATCATTCCTGCCTTACCTCGAAGTCCTTTATCTTTGGTATATTTTTCAATATCCTCAAGCATATCAATAACGGGACCAAATAATCTAATCAAACTTAAAAGTGTGGAATAATGTGTACCCCAACGTGTATCTCCCAGTCGCTTCAATGTTGACTCTTGGTTCAATGCCTCTTCCGGTCAAAGTTTCACCACTACAAATGCCTTCATACACTTCATTGGCTTGTTTATCCCTAAGAAAATCTTGTCTTTTACATGATCTGGAAACAATATTTACTATATGCAATACATGAGTAAAAAACTTTGAAGCTTCCTTGTCTTTATGCATTACACTAACAAGTGCCAATTGTAATTGATGAGCAAAACGATGAACATAAAAAGCACCTGGATAATCTTTCAAGATTAAACTCTTCAACCCATCAAATTCTTCTTGCATGTTGCTAGCTCCATCATAACCTTGACCTCGTACATTTGTTAGGCTCTAACCATGTTTACTTGAAAGGTCTTCCACACCTACTTTAAGTAATGGTGAAGTAGTATCTCTGACATGGAAAACTCCAAGAAAACGTTCAACAATACATTCTTTCTTTCCGATGTAGCGTAAAAGCAACACCATTTGTTCTTTAACCTATATGTTAAAATACTGATTCTCAATGATCAGGAGAAGCTCAGGATGACTGGTCAGGATTTGGATGCTGACGTCATCAGTATTTGGTGTAATCAGTATTTGTTGTGCCATCAGTATTTGACATGGTATCAAGATTTGAAGACCATCAGGAAATGACGACCAGTCAGTATTTGAAGATCAATTTTGTTCCTTAAATTGAGGAATTGATTACTATCGGTGCCTGAGTTATAGGATCTTGTTAAATCAGTTTAGGATATGTATTATACGTAGTTAGAATTTGATAGAGGATATCCTGAATTGATTTTGTAACTGTGTAATATATAAACACAGTATAGGTCATCACATTATGTGAATCACTCGAGTATTGTAATCGACCTAGCAGCTATCAAGAACATCAGTATTTCTTGAGAGAGTTTTGTAACAGTTTTATCAGTAATACAAAAGCTGTTATATTTTCATACTTGTTTGAATTATTTATACAATTGTATCCAACCCCCCTTAAACAATTGTATCTTACTGGGCAACAAGTGGTATGAGAGCCTAACTGATAGAGCAATATCATGTTAGATAAAAAATGTCTATGAACAAGTATGAGAGCATCAACATACCCATTTTAAAAAAAGCTAAATATCCAACATGGAAGGTGAAAATGTTGATGCACCTAGAAGCAACAGATCCTGATTATCTTGATATAATCAATGATGGACCACCAGTTCCAACTAAATTGGTACCGGTGTCAACTACTGTTCCTGAACCCTATCAGATAAAGGAAAAGAAAGAATGGACTACTGAAGAGAAAGCTTTTGTTCTTAAGGATGCAAAGGTAAGAAATATTTTGCATAATAGTCTTGATTCTGTGATGTCCAACAGGGTGATAGCCTGCTAGTCTACAAAGGAAATCTGGGATGCATTGGAAACTCAATGTCAAGGAACCATGACTATTAAGAAAAGTAGAAGGGTTATTCTTATTCAAGAGTATGAAAAGTTTGAGGCCAAAGCAGATGAGAGTCTCACTAACATTTATGATAGATTTTTGACTCTGCTGAATAATCTATCATTGGTGGGAAAGGTGTATGATCTGGAAGATTCAAACACAAAATTTCTGAGAGCTTTGAATAAAAAATGGGAAACATAAACTTCCATCATAAAGACATTACTATGACTTGGATCTTACCTCTTGGGATGAAGTTTATGGAATGCTCAGAACCCATGATCTAGAGGTTCAACAAAGGAAAGAAAGGAAAACCAGTATAGAAAAGTCAGTTACTTTAAATGCAAATGTCAAAGGAACTAAGGCAAAGACCTCTGAGAGTTCTAGGAGAAGGAATCATGAACCAGAATCAGATACTGATGATTCATCATCAAATCCTAATGATGATACTGATTCTGATACGATCTGGACATGACAGATCTGATGTCATGCAGATGGCTGCAATGATAGTCAAAGGCTTCAATAGAATGAGGTTTAGGAAATCTCAGAAGAATAGAAACTTGAGGAAGAAGTATTCTGGTGGAGAAAAGAATTTTTTAGGCAAAGAGGAGAGTAAAGACACCAAGACTGGAAAGGTGGACAGATCAAAGATCAAGTGTTATAATTGTGATGAAGTTGGTCACTTTGCTACTGAATGCAATAAGGCGAGGAATGATTAGGGTAAAAGAAAAGCACTAATCGCTTCAAAAAAAGGACTGGATGGATTCTACAGACTCTAAGAATGAAGAAACAAACTATGCACTTATGGCTAGCTTTGACAACACTGATTCTCCTAATGCTGAGGTATCAACTTCACCTTTTAAATTCGATACTGATCATTTATCTGAGTTAAAATCTTTTCTTAAAATTCTTCATGGAAACTTTAAGACTAAAACCTTAGAGAATGATAGACTGATAAAGGAAAATGAAGAGTTAAAAATAAGAAATGATGAGTTAGAGTCTGAATTAATAGTCATACATGAAATTCAGAAAGAATGTGATAAAGCTAAGCGTATAGAAAAGCAAATGAAAATTAAGTATAGTATCCTTGAAAATTTTAGAAAATGAAAGGAAGACTTTTAAAACTTTGACAAACTCAGGGAAAAAAGTTCATAGCATGATCATTAAGAAAAACTAGAAAGAGTGTCTTGGGTATGTAGATGAAAATAATGATGCTGATACTGAAAATGAGATAACTTATACAACTCCCATTAAGTTTGTCACTTCAGGAAATGATGAACCCAAATCTAATTTTGAGAAGGGTTCAACCTCTGCATGTCAGGAAAAGAAAGAGATTGCCAAATCAGAGAAAAAGGAAAAGAACATAAGACTACTGTCAAAAGGACAATTAAAATAGAAAATATCTGAGGTTACTGGAAAACCTCAGACAAAGAGTCCTAAAAGAAACAGGAATGGAAAACAAGGAATTTCTAAAGAAAATAATTATAAGTTTATTCCTGATTCTCCAAGAAAAGCTTGTTTCAATTGTGGTAATTCTAATCATCTTGCTATTGATTGCAGGAAAAGTAAGAAGAAGAAAAATGTTATTCCTAAGTCTGATGTTAGGAGTAGGGCAGTATTTTATAAACCACAAAATCCTTGTTTCCAATGTGGTAGTTGTTGGCATTCTATTTACACTTTTAGTGCATATCATGAGTTATATCATAATTATTATGATCATTTGCCTAAATTCAATAAAAAGTCTCATTCTGATAATGCTATTAGAACTGCATCTGATAAATTCTCTACTGACAGAGTAAATACTGATGGATCAAATCCTGATAGGGTTAATCCTGATGGACTAAATCCTGATAAAATTAATATTGTCAGAAAGACCTTTGAGACACAAAAACTTAATTTGTACAAAAAGAGGGCCTAACAAGTGTGGGTCCTTAAAAATTCTTCTAATTAATCCCTACTACCAGAATTTGAGAGGAATGATGGCCCAAATGTTGCTTATGGTGATGGCAACATAGGTAATACTTTAGGATATGGCAACTTGGTGATCTCAAATGTCACAATTGAGAATGTAGCTCTTGTAGAAGGATTGAAGCATAATCTTTTAAGCATCGGTCAAATCACTGACAAAGGCTATCATGTGGTATTCTATAAATCTCATTGTGATGTGATTCATTCAAAGACAAAGAAGATTGTTCTTAATGGATACAGACATGGAAATATCTATGAAGCAAGTCTATATGCAAATACTGATGGAGAAGCTATTTGTCTTATAAGTTAGGCATTAGTAGGTGAGAGCTGGAACTGGCATAAAAAGCTTTCACACTTAAACTTCAATACAATCAATGAGCTTGCAAAGAAGGAGCTGGTAAAAGGACTACCCAACATGCTTTATTCATCTGATGGATAATGTGATGCATGTTAGAAATCTAAACAAAGAAGGGTATCTTTCAAAAGTAAAACCTAATTCTCAGTCACTGAGCCATATCACATGCTGCATCTTGATCTCTTTGGACCAGTAAACATCATGTCCATTAAAAAAAAGAGGTACACTCTAGTAATTGTTGATGATTTTACTAGATATACTTGGGTTTATTTTTTGCACAGGAAGGATGAAACATTAGAAATACTTCTGGATCATGTCAAGCTGATAGAGAATGGATCTAAGTACAAAGTGAAGATTCTTAGAAGTGATAATGGAACATAATTTAAAAATTCAAAAATGGAGGAATTTTGTAAATACAAAGGAATATCTCAACAGTTCTCAGCTCCTGAAATTCCTCAGCAAAATGGTGTTGTTGAGAGGAAAAATAGAATATTGATTGAAGCTGGCAGGACATTGCTAGAAGAAGCTAAACTTCCTACATATTTTTGGACTGAAGCAATTAACACATTTTTTTATACTCAAAATATCACTTTAATAAACAGGCATGGTGTTACTCCTTACCAAATGCTTAAAGAAAAGAAGCCAAGCCTAAAACATCTGTGTGTGTTTGGTTGCAAATGGTTTGTTCTTAAAGCTCGTACTGAACAGCTAGGAAAGTTTGAATCAAAAGCTGATGAAGGAATATTTATTGGCTACTCAAAATCAAGAGCATGTAGAGTTTTCAACCTGAGGACAAATACTGCTGTTGAATCTATCAATGTTACCTTTGATGATAAAAAGATTCTTGGTTTTAAAAATGATTTTCATGATAGCTTGATCTTTATAAATGAAAATGCAAAGTCAGAATCAGCAGCAAATACTGATGAGTCATCAAATCCTGATGATCCAAATCCTGATACTCCATCAGATCCTGATGATGACTCAAATACTGATGAACATGCACATGTTGAGGGGGAACAACAACATGGTTCACATGAGAGTTCAATTCATGAATCATCAGCACAAAGTGTTTCTCAGACTAATCAGCATGAGGCAAATACTGATTCTATATCAAGAGAACAGGAATCAAATCATGATACCTCATCAGGAGTTGACAGCACAGATTCAAGGGGAGCTTCTAATGAATTGAAGAGGCACACAATGCAGGGGGAGCTTCAAGCTCCAGAAGGACTCTTCCACATGTCAGGAAATGGACTAAAGATCACCCTCCTGACCTGATCATTGGTAATCCTGATGAAGGAGTCAAAACAAGAAGAGCAACACAAAATGAATGTTTGTTTCACAACTTACTTTCAAAAGAGGAACCAAAGAAATTTGAAGATGCTCTTAAAGATGCAGATTGGGTACTGGCTATGCAGGAAGAGCTATATGAGTTTGAGAGGAATGAAATATGGAAATTGGTGCGAAGACCAAAGAACGAATCCATTGTTGGTACAAAATGGGTTTTTAGAAACAAGACTGATTCAGATGGTACAATTGTCAGAAAAAAGGCAAGGTTGGTGGCAAAAGGCTATTCTCAACATGAAGGCATTGACTATGATGAAACCTTTGCTCCTGTTGCAAGACTTGAAGCAATCAGAATTTTCTTAGCTAATACAGCTCATAAGAAATTTAAGGTCTTTCAAATGGATTTCAAAATTGCATTTCTTAATAGAGAATTGGAAGAAGAAGTCTATGTTGAACAACCACCGGGATTTGTTGATCCTAAGCATCCAGATTATGTCTACAGGCTAGACAAAGCTTTTTATGGACAAAAGCAAGCACCTAGAGCATGGTATGAGACATATGCTCAGTTTTTACTTGAAAGTGAATTCAAAAGAGGTGCAATTGATAAAACCTTATTTTACTTGAATCATGGTAAGGACTTTCTTTTAGTTCAAATTTATGTGGATGATATTATCTTTGGATCAACTAATCAAAAGTTGTGTGATAAGTTTTCAAAGTTGATGCAATCAAGGTATCAAATGAGCATGATGGAAGAGATGAGTTACTTTTTAGGATTGCAAATTAAACAGACCGATGATGGTAGTTTCATCAATCAGTCTAAGTACACAAAGAATTTGTTGAAGAGGTTTCATATGCAGGACACTGCAACTGCCACAACTCCTATGGCTACTACTACAAAGCTTGATCCTAATCAAGGCATAGCAATGGACATCATAAATTACAGAGGTATGATTGGATCACTTCTATATCTAACAGCCAGTAGGCTAGCTATTATGTATGCAACTTGTTTGTGTGCAATATTTCAGGCAAATCCAAGAGAGCCTCATCTAATTGTAGTCAAAAGGATATTCAGATATTCTGCATCACTTGGCCTATGTCTATGGTATGCAAGAGAAGCTGATTTTGGTCTACGTGGCTATTCTGATGCTGATTTTGTAGGCTGTAAGATAGATAGGAAAAGCACCTCTAGCAGTTGTCAATTTTTAGGAGGTAGGCTAGTCTCATGGTTCAGCAAGAAGCAGAAATCTATTTCCACTTCAATAGCTGAAGCTTAGTATATAGCAGCTGGTAGTTGTTGTGCATAATTACTTTGGATGAAAAATCAGTTAATGGACTATAGGTTGTCATACTCAAAGATTCCCATTTACTGTGACAATCAAAGTGCCATAGCCATGACAGGAAATCCAGTTCAGCATTCTCTTACCAAGCATATCAGCATTAGATATCACTTTATAAGAGAACATGTCATGGAAAGAACAATTGAACTTCACTTTGTTCCTACTGATCAACAACTGGCAGATATCTTCACAAAACCACTGCCAGAAGCAACATTCATAAAGCTCATCAATGAGCTTGGCATGATTAACTAGGAAAAGTAATTGCAGCATATCAAATACTGACAGCATCAGTTTCTAACTTGTGATCAAATCCTGATTATGTCAAATCCTGATCAAGACAAATCCTGACAGATAGTCAAATCCTGACCAGGTCAAATCCTAATAGGTACAAAAGTCAAATTCCTGATGCACAGGTCAACATGAATTATTTTTAGTATATCTTCTTTTTGATAAATACTGATAATTTATTTTATGCAATTTGCTAATGTTAATGCTGTATTTGTTGAGTAATTGTTTCAAATTCTGATAAGTGGTAATATATTTTGTGCATATACACAGGTTATATATATGAAAAGCTGTGCATATAATGATATTTACTCCGTAATCTGTTCCACTTATTTCCCTCACTTAATCAAAAATTGCCAACTGTCCAGAACCCCAACAGTAGACGTTTCTCTCTACTCTCTCATTACCTTTGTCGACTCAAATTCAATTTTACTTTTTCGACTATACACACAATACACCCATACTCTTACACTTCATCTTCTTCACAAAAACAAAACTCATTTTTCTGCAACAATTCAAATCTCTTTGCTCATAAACATAAATGGCTTCCTCAACCCAAAAATCTCCTTGCATCAACAAATCAACAATCATACATGGTAATAATTTTGGGACAAACAATATCCTTGCTCCCTTGTCCCATCAGGAATTGCCCTTTAACTTCTATCTCATTCAAGACCTTCTCCTACAGAGTGCTATTGGTTATGCACTAACAGATTCTGTCAAGGTTTCCTATAAATCTGTGATGCAGGTGTGGAATATAGCTCAAGTCGATGAGAAAACTAGTGATTTCTCTTTTGAATATGCTGGTAAACCCTATGATGTTAATGCTGATGTAATCAATGCTGCTTTGAGGTTACCTGCATATGAAGGTCCTCCTGATAACTACAACAATGAGACCTTGTTCTAGTTGTTGAGGACATTGGGCTATAATGGTGAAACAACCAAGATTAGAGGGTTGTTTAGAACAAAGTTCACGAAAGAGTGGAACTTCTATTTTGACTGCATCAGTAGATGTTTCCTGAACAAGATTGCCAATTTTGATGCCCTGCCATCTGTGTCTCTCGGAATAGGATACTCTCTAATTTACTCTGGTAATTTTGATTATGGCAATACAATATTACAATATTTAATTGCTAGAAAATCTGATGAGTCCAATGTTATAGGGTATACTAGATTTTTACAGTTGATTTTTGATCACTTATGCCCTAATGTAGTCTTTGAGAATGATGAATTATTACCTATTTTTAAGATTGCTGATAAAGCAATTAAGGATCATATAAATAGGGATAAAAAGAATGGTTTTACTGGACCTGTTTATATTCCTAAAAAGGTCAGGCAGCTTCTATCAAGAAATCAACCTACTCTTCAAGTATCAGCAAATCATGATGCTGATACTTCTGTTCATTCTGATGCTATGAAACAGGACACATCCAATCCTTTTCCTAACCCAAGCATTCCACCTATTCAAAAAGAAACACAAGTCAGTACAAAAACAACCACCTCTGGTGCTTCCCAAAAGGCACCAGTTGTAAAAAGAAAACAGCTAGCTAAGAAACCTGTATCTTTAGTACCAAGTGTTTTAAGGGCTGCACCTAGCACACTTGATAGGCAGGAGAAACAATGAGGGGCTAAGGTTGTTGTTAAGAGAAGAAGACTGAGACTGAGGGATGAAACCAGCTCAGATGAAGACAATGTGACCATTGGGAAAAAATTCAAGATCAGAACATCTACAACACCAAATCCTGATACTGATGATGCTCTTGCTGTTGAATCATCAATTCCTGATGATACTGGTGTTGCTCCTGATAAAGCTCTAGTCATACATGTTACTGATGTAGATACAGCTGTCCCTTCACCAACAAAAAGGGTAGTGTAACACCCCCAGATCCGGGGTTCAAGATCTGAGTTGTCACGATCTTTGATTCCATTATAACACTTAACTTTGAAACATAATTAACCACTTGCATTCTCGTAACCCCACAATAT
>PHNY01068243.1:2202-12464 GCA_003724115.2 Anethum foeniculum
TATGAGGCGACAGGAACCAAGTCCTGAAGCCAAGAGGCGACAGGAATCAATTCCTGAAGCCAAGAAGCGACAAGGATCAAGCCTTGAAGCTAAGAGGCGACATGAATCATTCCTTTGACTTAAAAACTTTTCAGCATACTTTCATTTTGAACTTTGTTTCTGTCAATGCATCAATTACTTTCTGTCTTCAACTTGATTCTTCTAATAGATCAATATTCTCACTTCAAAAAGTGTTGACACCTAGTGCACTGGTCTGGTTCACAGATGACTAACACTGAAAGTCAAACATTAATCTCTTTATAGTCCTTAAGTTGATTTGCCCTTCAGCTGCTTCATTGCTTCAAGACTTCAAGTCTTCGTATTAACCATGGATTATTCTTCTCAAATACGAATCCTTGCTTAACAATTCTTCGAATGATAATACTTAGTTTCCTTTCACGGATCACTGACGTCTAGTTAGTGTCTGGTTCACAGACGACTAGTTCCGCTCTCAGGCCTTCGTATTATAAACTTTACAAATCACTGTTAACCATTGCAACAACCTTATTGCCTCGAACACTAATTGTCAATAAACAGATGAACTTTCTCTAGAATCCTTGTTGGTACTCAGACAATGTCTTCATAGCTACTACAATCTTGAATACTTCATTTTCTGTTCTTCACTGACGCTTGTACATTCAAATGAACTCCTTTCAGTGAGTATGACTTCAAGACTGCAGCTGTCTTCTTTAACCTTTGTCTTTACCCTGTCTTCAATTCTTCAGATTCCTATGCTTTGAACACTGTCTATCTTCTATCAATATTAATACACTGAAATCTTCTGGTGGCACTTTTATATTGAATCTTCAACACTTCTGAAACCCTGAAAGTCTTTAAACTTTATTCTTCACCGAGGCGTGAACATGTTAATGAACTTCTTTCAGTGACCTGTTGTAGACTTCAAAACTTCTTCTAATGTTTTGATTCTTTGTATTTGCCTTGTCTTCATTCCTTCCTGATTTCTGTGTAGACGTAGTATNATGGTTCTTATCTGGTGCATGCTATGAAAACTAGGCTCGTAACAGGGATTTATCTCACACAATAAGTAGTAATGTGACCATACTTACTTAATTTTAAATCATATCAATAGTCACTTGTAAAAATATGGCACATGTACGAAATCTCTGCATTTCTTTCTTTTTCACAAATTTTTTTTTTACTTACTTGCCTGTATTATATGAAGGAATTGTTGTTAGACAAACATTTGCTTCATTGAGAAACTACCAAGTTGGTGGCAACCAAGAAATGAAGTCTATCGGTTTCATCAACATGGTTGGATCTTGCTCATGGTATGTTACTAGAGGTGATGATTGTTAATCTTTTTTCAATTTTTTTATTTATCCGGGCTGTTCACTCACAAGATTTTACCAACTTTAAACTTAATACAATGTATTTCTTGAGAAAATACAAAAGACATTGCTTGATCCTTTTCAAGATCTGTTGTAAATTACAATGGTAGAGCACAACCCTATTGGTTGGTGTCTTGTCACATTGTTTGTGTTTTATTACCTAAAGAATGGTTATTTTGGTAAATTTTTTAACCTAAAGTCTCTTAGCATAGTAAATTGAGATACTGCGCTAACTGCAATGTCTAAGTCGCTCATGGATATGTCCTTAACACCCCCGAGTTGCGAACTTTTGCATCCTGATTTTACTTTTTAAGTTCTTGTGTAATGCATATTGTAACTGGTATATGCCGGTACAGGTTACTACAGAAATGGTGTCAATCAGAGCACACATCAATGTGGTTTAGTTGGGCCATATAGAGGATGGGAACTATTTATTGGTAGTGGAAGTGGTGTTGCATGCAGTAGTAGTGCATGGGGAGGCAATGGAACTGGTGGTAGTGCTGGTTGGGCTGGTGATAGAAGTTTTGGCTGATGATTGGTGAAAAAGTGGTCATTTGGTTGATGATAGTGTTATTGGTGTTTGGCGAGAAAGTGCTAATTTGGGTAATGATGATGGTGCTACTAGTGCTTGGCTGAAGAGTGCTAATTTGGATGATGATGAGGTGCTGCCAATGTTTGGCGAAAAAGTGAGGATTTGTGTGATGATATTGACGCTACTAGTGTTTGGAATAAAAGTGTTGATTTATGTCATGATAATGGTGCTACTGGTGGTTGGGGAAAAAGGGCTGATATGGGCGGTGCTAAAAGTATCGGTAGTGGTGGGGGAATTGGCCATGGTGGTGACAGTGGTGTATGAGGTGGCGGAGGTAATGCTGGTGGTTCGGGAGGTGGTGGTAGAATAATTGCTAGTGTTCGGGGAGTTGGTGGAACCGATGGTTGTGGTGGCTAGAAAGAAGGTAGTGGTGGCTGGAAAGGACGTAGTGGTGGCATTGGTAAAAGAGAAATTCTTTGGTTGTTGGGGATTCAATGATGGCGGTGACTATAGAAGTTGGGGAGGTGGTAGAAGTATGTGTTGGTGGTGGCAGCTGGGGATGTACTGCAAGCACTGGTGGAAGCAATGCTAATGGTGATATGTGGGGACTTACTGCAAGCAATGATGGAGGAAATGTTAGTGGTGGTGGTGGTGGTTGGAATGGTAGTGAAACCGGTGCTAGACGTTGTGGTTGGGAATTCTAGACATCTAGCTGTTGGTCCGGTTTCAATAGCATCTCTTGTTATGGGAACTAGGTTTAATGAAAAGGTTTCCTATACTGATCAGCCAATTCTTTATCTTCAACTGGCTTTTACGACTGCTTTCTTCGCCGGACTATTTCAAGCTGGTCTTGGACTGCAAAGGTATTCAATTGTACGTTGTGATGTGTTGGAAAAGATCGAATTGTTACTGTATTTGGATAGGAAAGTGAAAAGAATAATTTACTTCAAAAAATTGATACTAATGTTGATGGTTGGGAAAAATGTCACTCCCGCAAGAATAACTTATAATTGGTGATGTTAATGATGCAACTTTTAGCGGTTGTAAATATTCTTGCATGCCACTTTGTAATAAAACAAAGAATGGACAGCACTAAAATCTGATACTATAGGGATTGAAACACGTAAAGAAAATGTAAACACGTTTTTTCAAATTTAATAACGATGACGCCTATGACCATAGAATGGAGATATGCTATGATATTGCAATGTGCATCATTCAAATTTACCATGTTTTGGATTTTCATTAATTCCACTTGAGCTGCAAAGTTTTGTTGAAGTGCCACTTCCTCTTTGGACCATGCTTTTGCCATCACACCGTTGACATGAGTTCCGCAGTCACATTCTTTACAGATATACGTCCATAATCCCTAGGAATATTCAACCAACAAACATCATATGTGTAGTAAGGACTTGACATAGAGTAACTGAGTACAAGATGGTACACATGATCATCACACTTCATATTTTCAAGCAAATGAGCTCATTTTTCATGAAGATCAAATTCACAAATACTGCAGTTATAAATGGAATCTTTACCATCTTCACCACGAGCACTGCAAATGAATTCACCTCCGGTATAAGGAGGAGAATATAAAAGACGAAGGACGTGCTTGGCATGAGACTTGTGATTAATTTGTTTCAGCTTTGATTCAGAAGGAGAAGATCTATAAGTGGTGGAAGATCCAATATTAATGTTTGAACAATGAAGATGATGACAGATTTACATTTGAGCAGCTAAATGAGAATCCGAACCTTGGTTTATTACAATAATTGCAAATGAAGCAACCTGAGGGATAAGTAGGGAAAGGAACAAGGGTCTAATAGTGAGTCTGATGAGAAGGATGATCAATGGATCGAGTTGCATGAAAGCATTGTTCGTGAAGAAAGAAATTGAATTCCCAACACACGTATGCTTTCTCGAGGCGAGGGAACTTGCAGCCGGAACAAATGGTTTCGGATTTTAGTGCATTCTGATGAAACGTAAGACTATGAGGATGGCTAAAATGCTTGTACTCCATTATCTTTCGACGAGCTTTGATGTTATGATAAAAGCTTGATAGTTATAATAGACAGCTGCATCTCTACTTGACTTTTATAGCTTCATTTGTAACATATTCAAAGATGAAATGTTAGTGATGAATGAGCGATGTGATTTGAGCAGCATGATCATAGGGATTAGTCCACAATTTCACTATCTCAAAATATTCCCTTATAAATTGGTCTTCTCTTTGGCGAGAGCCATATAAAAATTGAAGTCAAGGTATATTTTAAAATAATCTGAAATTAAATCGGAAACGTTATACATTTTTTTAGTCAGGAAAATCAAATGTGAAGGAGATTCAGTGCAGGAAATTGGTATGGACGAAAAAAAATATCGCATGGCCCCCAAATTTTGTATTACACTCAGGAAACTTCAAACTGCAGTCTCAACACATAAAAACCAAGTTCCTAACATTTGACTTTCTTGCACCGTATCTCCTTGACATTTGATTTTCCTAACTAAAAATATGCATAATAATGTTTGCCAGCAACATAAGCACCTATCGCATAGCCAAAGCCGTTCAATACTGGTCGAGATATCATTCAATAAAAAATAAATCATTTAAATTTATTTTGAACCACACTGACGATATCATCAAATATGTACAAGTCATATGACGCGTAATCACACATTTCAAAAATATCAAACTCATATTTCACTAAATTACTTTTTTGATCTCAGTTACATTCATTTTTTCACATTTACCGATCGCATAAAAATTAAATAACGATTATAACTCACATTCCACTTTATTCAATTAATCCTATAACCACTTAGGGACCACAAAATCATACTTTCACATATTTTCCAGCAAAACCTCTTTGCCTTTTATTTTCACATTTAGCTATTTAAAAAAAAAAGATGAAAGAATTACAATACAATTACAATGTATTCAAATATATTTTTTTAATTGAGTAGATGCTTAAATTAGAAAATTTGGTTAGAAAACAAAAAAGAGCGTGCCTCCCAAACGCAATTCATTCATAAACCCTACCTAAAATCCGACTATTTCACATTCACCACAAGTTTAATCAAACATATATATATATATATATGCATATATATATATATGCATATATAAATATACATATATATACCTAATCAAAAGATAGGAGAGCACCCCTTCTCCCGAAGTTACAGGGTCATTTTGCCGAGTTCCTTGTAGACTTCAGAGAATAGAAAAGAGGCATTCGTCAGCCATTCGAGGTGGCCCAGTTCAGCATCCATTCGCAAATCCTGTAGTGAAATTGAGCCTCTATGAGATATATGGTTTATGCCGGGGGGAAAGATATATGAGAAGGGGGGCGGGCTAAGAATCAATTCAAAGTAACGTAACAGGATTCGATGTTGCACCATCTTCTACTCTTCTCGGGATCTGGAATTTTTTGAGAAAAGGTCACATCCTTCAATATCATGATTGGGTCGACCAGGCCAACACTTTATAGATAGCTCAGAAGAGCTAGGGAATTATTATATAATTGGTTTATACAGATCCGTCCCTGCTGAGACTATAGGTAAAAATGACATTTCTATAAATTGACAAAAAAAATATATGGAAAAACATCTCGTAATATATTTAACCAGAAAATCGATTATATATGTATATATAAATATATATATACATATATATGTATGTATATATATATATGTATATATAAACATATACATATATATCAAACATATACATATATATATATACACACGCACTATATAATAATTACCCAATGGCAAGAACCAAAAAAGGGAGAAACCCACCGCCACCACTGCCACCAGCGAAAAATAAGCAAGTAGCAGAGGAGCATTCACAGCCGGCGAGTGACGATGTTGAGTCCGGCGACATGGATTCTGAGCTTATTTTCAGTCACAACAACAATGTGGTATTTCCGACATCAAAAGAGAAACGAAATCCATTCAGGATTGATTTTGGGAAGAAGGTTTATAATTTGGATGAAAAAAGGGAGAAAAGAGTTTTAAGGGTTTTTGAGTTCAGCCGGGATTTAGAGCAATATCTAAACCAAAGGTCAGATAAGGCAGTTCTTAGGTTTCATGGAGGTGTAAAAGCTATATCAAATATCACTAGGGAGCTTATGAAGGAAATCGTGGCTAGCTTCTGCACTCAGATCAAAGAGACAGCAGAAAATGAGGTAATGTATCTCAAAAATCGCTTTAATTACCTCATTCGTGGTTTAGAAGCATATGACAGTCCACCACTCATGACTCAAGAGCAACTAGTAATTACAGAGTTCGATAATAGTTATTGCTCTCCAATTCAAGTCATTATTGTCAAAGATAATAAATTTGGAAAGAGACAAAGATTGTTGCCGGAAAAGGTTATGGCACTTTCCAAGGTTCTCAAGGACATATACGGAGAAGAGGACTATAGTTGCGATAGGCATGGATGGTACAACATTTAAAATCGATTAGTAATCCCAGAGATACCTCTTCATATACGGGATCTGGAAGCGAATGCACCTCCCGAGGACATGGATGATGATGCTCTAAATGCTCTAAACCGTTTAGTCAAAGTCTCTATTGACGGATTAGAACGACATCATGTCTTTTGGCATTGGACTCATAAAGATGGTTTTGTTGAGTATTTTGATAGGATTTTGAACAATGAAAGAGTTTATAACATGGTTGTTAGTGTTTTTGATCAGTTTTCTTTTTTTGATACTGATTGGGAACGTGAGTTTCCAATGAAGAAATGTTATGACACTAGACTAAAGACGGATGGGGGCACCGTGGCCCTAACCGGCGGAGGCACTACCGCTCCAAGTCCCTCCGGCGGAGGCAATGCCGCTCCAAGTCCCTCCGGCGGAGCCAGTGGGGGTTTTAGTAGTGGTGCATTAGTTCAGTCAGCGAGAATGAGAAAAGGGGGAGTAAAGTTTATCACTAAAACAAGAAATTGTATTGCACACATGACTAGTTATAAGGGTGTCCCTAATCCGAATCTGGCAGGTCCCAAATATACTGTCAAGCATACTCATATCGAACTGAACAAAAAAGAAGATGATTTCAAAGACACACATTATCTCCATTTTAGATTATTACAAAATTTCCAGACCTTTAGAATGACATTGTACCAGCACTTAGGGCTCAGGGTATCAATGCATACTAACAGGTAAACAACATTAGCATATCTCATGTTGCATGTTTGTCGATGTCCTGTCACATATGTTTGTGTTTTATTACCTAAAGGATGGTTGTTTTGGTAAATTTGTTAAACTAAAGTCTCTTAGCATATTAAATTGAGATATTGTGCTAACTGCAATGTATAACTACGCTAAAGAATATTATTTTAAGATTGAATTGTTATTGTATTTGGTTAGGAAAGTAAAAAGAATATTTACTTGAAAAAATCGATACTAATGTTGATGGTTGGGAAAAAAGTTATTCCCAAAAGAATCACTTATTGGTAATGTTAGTGATGAAACTTTTAGCGGTTGTAATAGTGACAAAATTATCTTTTATATGGAGTTGGCTTATATAATGATATACTTATTCAGAATCACCATAGTTCTATAATTTTAGAAATGGTACTAAGCTTGAGCTTTAATCCTCTAGTGTAACAATGCCATTTACAGAACTTTTGGGACTGGTTTCGAACTCTAATCTAGAATGTTATAATCTTAAAAATAACTCAATGATCTACTTATTCTAACACATAACAGATTGGGCACTTGCCGGAGGTTTTGAATCTACCATCAGCAAACAAGCTTCACTTTCATGGTTCTTATCTGGTGCGTGCTATAAAAACTGGGCTCGTAACAGGGATTTATCTCTCACAGTAAGTAGTAATGTTACCATACTTTTTTAATTTTACATCATATCAATAGTCACTTGTAAAGATATAGTGCATGTACGAAAGCTCTACATTTCGTTCTTTTTCATAAAATTTTTTTACTCAATTGCCTGTATTATAGGAAGGAATTGCTGTTGGACGAACATTTGCTTCATCAAGAAACTACCAAGTTGATGGCAACCAAGAAATGATGTCCATCGATTTCATCAACATGGCTGGATCTTGCTCATGTAATGTTGCTGGAGGTGATGATTGTTAATCCTTTTTCAATTTTTTTATTTATCCGGGCTGTTCACCCACAAGATTTTACCAATTCTAAAGTTAATAAAATGTATTTCTAGAGAAAATAAAAAAGACATTGCTGGATCCTTTTCAAGATCTACTATAAATTACAATGCTGGAGCACGGCCCTATTGGTTGATGTCCTGTCACATTGTTTGTGTTTTATTACCTAAAGAATGGTTGTTTTGGTAAATTTGTTAAGCTAAAGTCTCTTAGCATAGTAAATTGAGATACTGCGCTAACTGCAATGTCTAAGTCGGCCATGGATATGGTCTTAACACCCCCGAGTTGCGGACTTTTGCATCCTGATTTTACTTTTTTTATGTTCTTGTGTAATGCATATTGTAACTGGTATATGCCGATACAGGTAACTATGGAAATGGTGTCAAGCAGAACACACATCCATGCAGTTTAGTTGGGCCATATAGAGGCTGGGAACTGTTTATTGGTAGTGGAAGTGGTGTTGCATGCAATAGTAGTGCATGGGGAGGCATTGGAACCTGTGGTAGTGCTAGTTGGGTTGGTGATAAAAGTTTTGGCTGGTGATTGGTCAAAAACTGGTCATTTGGTTGATGATAGTGTTATTGGTGTTTAGCGAGAAAGTGCTTATTTGGGTAATGATGATGGTGCTACTAGTGTTTGGCCGAAGAGTGCTAATTTGGATGATGATGAGGTGCTGCTAATGTTTGGCGAAAAAGTAAGGATTTGTGTGATGATATTGGTGCTACTAGTGTTTGGAATAAAAGTCCTGATTTAGGTTGTGATAATGGTGCTACTGATGGTTGGAGAAAAGGGCTGATATGGGCAGTGCTAGAAGTATCGATAGTGGTGGGGGAGTTGGTCGTGGTGGTGAGAATGGTCTATGTGGTGGCGGAGGTAATGCTGGTGGTTCAGGAGGTGGTGGTAGAAGAATTTCTAGTGGTCGGGTAGTTTGTGGAACAGATGGTTGTGGTGGCTGGAAAGGAGGTAGTGGTGGCATTGGTTAAAGAGAAATCCCAGTGGTTGTGGATTCAGTGATGGCGGTGACTATGACGGTTGGGGAGGTGGTGAAAGTATATGTTGGTGGTGGCAGTTGGGGACGTACTGCAAGCACTGGTGGAAGCAATGCTAATAGTGATATGTGGGGACTTATTGCAAGCAGTGGTGGAGGCAATGTTAGTCGTGGTGGGGGTGGTTGGAATGGTAGTGAAACTGGTGTTAGTCGCTGTGGTTGGGAGTTCTAGACATCTAGCGGTTGGTCTGGTTTGAATAGCATCTCTTGTGATGGGAACTAGGTTTAAGGAGAAGGTTTTCTACACTAATCAACCAATTCTTTATCTTCAACTAGCTTTTATGGCTACTTTCTTCGTTGGAGTATCTCAGGCTGGTCTTGGACTGCTAAGGTATTCAATTTTATGTTATGTTATGTTGGAAAAGATCGAATTGTTACTGTATTTGGCTAGGAGAGTGAAAAGAATAATTTACTTGATAAAATCGATACTAATGTTGATGGTTGGGAAAAAAGTCACTCCCACAAGAATAACTTATAATTGGTGATGTTAGTGATGCATCTTTTAGTGGTTGTAAATTTTCCTGCATGTCACTTTGTAATAAAACAAAGATAATGGCTTCGTCTCTTTAATTGAAAAGAATGGACAATACTAAAATCTGAAACTATTAGGGATTGAAACACGCAAAGAAAATATAAACACGTTCGTTTGAAATTTAATAACGACAACGCCTGTGACAATAGAATAAAGATATGCTATGATATTGCAATGTGCAGCATTCAAATTTACCATGTTTTGGATTTTCATTAATTCCACTTGAGCTGCAAAGTTTTGTTGAAGTGCCACTTCCTCTTTAAACCATGCTTTGGCCATCACACAGTTGACATGAGTTCCACAATCACATTCTTTACAGATATACATCCATAAATCTCCCGGAACATTGGGCCAACATACATCAAATGTGTAGTAAGGACTTGACATAGAGCAATTGAGTACAAGATGGGGCACATGATCATCACGCTTCATATTTTCAAGCAAATTAGCACATTTTTCAAGAAGATCAAATTCACAAATACTGCAGTTATAAATGGAATCTTTACCATCTTCACAACTTAAAGATTAAAGTTGGTCCTGATAACAACAATAGGTGCCAGGGTAACCTCCTTTGGAACCCTCGACTAGACTCTGAACTTGCTACTCTATATGAGTTGCTTACTCACACTTGA
>PHNY01068273.1:9713-22123 GCA_003724115.2 Anethum foeniculum
CTACATACTATACTTTGGACTCCTGTTTGATCAGTATCGCTAGTCGCTTGTACCGGGTGTAAATGAGAAATTCTGATATGTTATTTTGCAGGTCATTGCCATAACCGTTGAAGATGAGGAAGACATTGCAAAATTTAAGGATTACAAACCTTCAGATGCTGCAGCCCCTCCTAAAGATTCTTCTGTATCTGCTCCTGCAAAAGATGCAGTTGAAAAACCTACCAGTTCACCCAAGCCAAAAGCTTCAAATCCCAATGAATCAAAGGAAAGCGGGAGTCGAATTTTTGCTAGTCCTTTGGCTAGAAAGTTGGCCGAAGAGAATAATGTAATATATACTAGGGATCAGTAAATTTAAAAACTAGCAATCTTTGATTATTTATTTATTGAATGCAATGTGTCATTATTTTTGTTTTCTTATGCCATGTTTCTCTAAATTAAGTTCCAATTTATTCTTGAATCAGGTTTCTCTATCAAGTATCAAAGGAACGGGGCCTGATGGAAACATTGTAAAAGCTGATATTGAAGATTATCTGTGTAACATATCTTTATCCCTGTCTATGTTGAGGGTCTATGAAACTTTCACTTTGTTTCCTATTCTGTTTCTTCTTAAGGTCTGCACTGTGCGGGGGATATTTAATTTTTTTTTTTTTCTTCATATTTTTTCCGATTTCACTACCACTGTTGCAGCTTCTCGTGGAAAGGAAGTTTCTCCAGCTTCGTCGGAAGTTGATAAGACAGCAGTTTCAACTTTAGATTATTCAGATATCCCTCTTTCTCAGATAAGAAAGGTTAGTTTAGGTTTCTTCTAACATTGTCCTTCAGATAAGATGACAATCTTGGTTTCGAGGCACATCCTCATTTAAATGCACAGCAGACCCAGTAAATTCTTTGACTTTTTATCTTTCCAGATCAATAATTATTATCTCTATTTTCTTATTCACTAGCTTAACTCTTGACAGGTCACAGCGTCACGTTTATTGCTCTCAAAGCAGACCATTCCGCATTATTATTTGACAGTGGATGCATGTGTTGACAAACTTGTAGAGTTAGTGTTCACGACTTTTTTCCAAACTCAGATGCAAGTGCATTCCCTTGGGTTGTAAAAACTTATATTAATGTCTCTGCAGATTAAGAGCGGAACTTAATTCACTACAAGAAGCTTCGGGAGGGAAGAGAATATCTGTCAATGATCTCGTAATTAAGGTATTATTTATTAAATGTACGGTGCAAACTTTCCAGACCTTAAGAGGAAGAAAGTAGGAGACTGGTTCAAATGTCTTGGTCTGTGTTTATTTTTTTAAATGAAGTAGCACGTGCCTGTATGAATTTTTCTCTTGTTATGAAATCGAGGGAATACTGCTCAGTAATCAGCTGTGCCCCTGCAGTTTTGCAGTTCTTGTAATACTGTGCGTCAGTTGTCCTGCATCTTTGAAACCATTAAGCCTCAAGTGGCACCGTGTCTAGCCACCTACCCCAAGTCCAACAAAATCAATAATAGAATTTTACATGGAAAAAAGTGAGAATAACTCTCAGTGAGTACTTTAGGGGAAATATATGTTTAAAATGGGTCTTCAGAATCATTCATTGAGCTAATACAAGTGCACTTAATTGCAGGCTGCTGCTTTGGCACTTCGGAAAGTTCCTCAGTGCAACAGTTCATGGACCAATGATTATATTCGCCAGTAAGCACGTGACAGTGAAATTAAAGCATTTTGGTGGGAATATAGCAGGTTGATTTTATTTTAATTTTTTTGCAAATGTACAGGTACCATAATGTGAACATTAATGTTGCTGTGCAAACAGATAATGGATTGTTTGTCCCTGTCATTAGAGTAAGCCGATTTTCTGATAAAATGCCCATTAAAAATAATCAGTTCTGATAATTATATTAAAAGTTACATCTTCAACCATGTGGTGGGATTTGTAGGATGCTGACAGGAAAGGCTTATCCACAATTAGCGAAGAAGTCAAGCTTTTGGCTCAGAAAGCCAAGGAGAACAACTTAAAACCAGAAGACTATGAGGTTGGTGATGTACTTGTTAGACTGGTATATAAAGCTTACATTGTAATGGATGATGGATATACTCTTTGCAGGGAGGCACATTTACGGTATCAAACTTGGGAGGGCCGTTTGGTGTTGAACAATTCTGTGCCATTATCAATCCTCCTCAGGCAGGCATTCTTGCAGTCGGTTCAGGTTTGTTTGGTATATGGTGTATTTAAAGCCCCTAAACATAATTTTCCAGTATTATACTTAAATAAACTTATTGTTGAGCAGCTAAGAAAAGGGTAATACCTGGTGCTGGTATCGATCAATACATTTTTTCTTCCTTTATGGCCGTGACGCTGAGCTGTGATCACCGTGTTATTGATGGTAGGTTCTTTTGATGAATGATTATTATGAATTTAACCTGCAGTTCTCTGGGATTAATATCTCTATACAAAAATTAACTTTTCACCAATTATTCGTTGCATATTTAAAAAAATGTAATCCTTATGTATTAGGAATCAGCTGTTGATTTTTAATCAATAAATTTGATAGTAGATGCTGTTGATTTTTATTCAATACTGTGATAGTAGATTGTACCTGAAATATACCAGGACATTAATTGTAAATTGGTACCTCTGCAGGTGCTATTGGCGCAGAATGGCTGAAAGCTTTTAAAGGCTACATCGAGAATCCAGACACGATGTTGCTTTAGAGAGTTATAGAGTTATCTAAAAAAATAAATTATTTCCATCTTTTTTCTTCCTTTAAATACCTGCTATCAATCTAGAGGAGGCGAACTGCTCGTCAGGTAGACTGTATTGTGGTTTACTTCTTCAAATGCATACACGGGGTAAAAAGTACTTCGGAATAATGGGGACTCGAGTGTAATGACTCAATTTTGCCCTTGTAGAGTGTAAAGCCCCAATTTCAGGATTATAGAACTAACTAACGGCATTTTTCTGCCTTTATAGTGCAATTTAGAAACCTGTCGTTTTGCTTCACGATTACAGTACTATTCAGGAACCTGTTGTTTTGCTTCACCATTGTAGGCTCCTTGACATGAATTTTTTGTAAATTCTTTTGCTTTGATCTAAGAAATAAAAAGCTAACGGTTATAGGGTGATATGCGTTTAAGCATTTTACGTGGGTTTCCAACAATCGAACTAAATAACTTTTTCGTAAGTTTGTGTAAAATGTGAAAATAACTTAAAATTAGTTTATAAGCTGAATTTTGTCAAGTAGAAAAGTAGACTTGAAATTACTACGGAGAAATTAATTTTATTTTTAAAATGTTACTTTTAGTCTTTGTTATTTTCTTTTACATTCTATACAATATAAGTTGTAGTATATATTATCACCAGAATTATTTAAAATAATAACAACTTACAAATAGAAATATTACTTATTACTTGTGAGTATGAAAATAGCTTCAAGTAGCGTCTTGCTGCTTAAAATAGGCGTAGTTGCATGAATGGTTTTGAAGATTTATTTTTTATGAAATAACGAAATATTTGTTATCTATACTATTTATTAATAATCCACCTTTTTATATTATGAATTACTAGTAATTTTAATGCTGAATAAAAAAAAATTGATTATTTGGATGGCTGCAAATGAATATATAAAATGAGACTGACTATTAGTGTTTCTTGATAAAGAGTATTAGTTATAAATTATAATTTGTGACATACATAGAGAAATATATTATGTTTGTAAATTTTATTGGTAAAAAAGTATTAGATTTATATTTATTTATTTTTGAAATGGGATTTATTATTGTTGCATTAAAAACAATAGAAAAGAGTTGCTGGTAGAATTTTAAAGCTGCTCAATGTCAGGTCCGATTCAGTTGCATACTGTTCAGTTTTCACAACAAAAGACATGTTATAGCTTTTTCAATAATAGAAGAATATGATATATAAAAAGGGGAGCTGATATGTGCACACCCTCGTCTACATGTGCACACCCTTCTTAATAAAATAGGACTAAAATATCATATTTTAACATTAAAATAGGTTAAAGTTAAATATGCAAACAAGGGTATTTTGGTCTTAACATTAGCAAGAAGGGTGTGCCCATGTAAATGAGGGTATGCACATGTCAGCTCCCTTAAATAAAAAGACACAGAAGGAAGGAAAAAAGCACTTATTATATTTCAATCAGGATATTCTAATACAACATTACAGGTTTAAAGCATTACGCCAGTTGGGTGAAAAAAAAGATCTACTTCTATAGTATTGCACTCAGAGAATCCAGTGTGCTTGAATCAATACAGCCAAAGTGTTACATAATTGCTTGATCCTGGTTAAACATGACAAACATAACAAACATTTAAGAATGTCAAGAGAACATGAAGGAGAAGCTGAATCACACATTCCTTGTGACAATCAAGTGTCATGGTTTTTCTGTTCGATATAAACTCATAAACTCATGCTTTCTCCACTTGTATTGAGCTATCAAAATGTAACATTAACGAAGCTTTCGAGTATTTTTATTTCATGTTAGTTTCAGTAGAATTTTTTTACATTTGAGTATAAGCCAAGACATAGAAAATACAAGCTACAGGCATATGCAAGTGAAGTGTGGTTTAAAGCTTTTTGAAGTGGGAGTCTGACCTGACTAATTTATGAGTTCACTCAAAAGCTTGCGGTAGACTGTTGACTTGCAGTATCGGTAATTCTATCTGAGTATACATCTTGATCATCACAACCAAGTTGTGCTAGTCTTTCCAGTTCAGGCAATATGACCGTAGCAAGGTCTGGTCTATCCTTCCTCCTCAGCTCACAGCATTTTAAACACAACTTTGCATATTCTGTAGCCGCTTCAACAGGCCAATCAGGCACTGATGGATCAAGTACTTCTAGTATATTTCCTTTCTCAATTGCCCTTGAGACCTGTCCGGTTATACCCATTGGAGGCTTTGCTGTTAAAAGTTGCAACAACATCACCCCTAATGAGTAAATGTCTGACTTTGTGCCTAACATCCCAGTTTGTTGGTACTCTGGATCAATGTAGCAAAATGTTCCAGCCGCTGCTGTCATGTGATACTGGGTAACACTGTCAGCCACATTTGGTGGAACCATCCTTGCTAGGCCAACATCACTAATCTTGCTTACATAATTTCTGTCTAGGAGAATGTTGGCAGGTTTAAGATCACGATGCACGAGGGGCTCTGGTTTTGATTGATGAAGGAAAAGAAGGGCGGTGGCAATTTCTGAAGCAATCTTGAAACGGGCTCCCCAAGGGATTGAAGGAGTGTTGTTTTTCCTGAATAGACGATCTTCTAAGCTGCCATTATCCATGTATTCATATACAAGGCATCCATACTCGGGGCAGGCTCCCAATAAAAGAACCATGTTTGGATGTCGCATGCAGCTTAACACCTCAATCTGCATTAGAGACGACAAAATTAAATATGTATATGCCTAAAGATAGAACTATTCTATCCATTTTCATTCGAGAAATCTTGTTAATCTAATTATTTTTGGCCTTGGATAGAAATTACAGATACCTCCTTTTGAAACTGCTCTTTTCCTTGATTAATATCCGGCCTCAAAACCTTTATGGCAACAGGAGTGTGATCGAGATGGCCTTTAAAAACAGGTCCATATCCTCCTTCGCCAATTTTTGCAGAAAGAGAGAACTTGTTAGTTGCTATTTCAATTTCTTCAATGGCATAAGTTCTGTAACGGACACCATTACGTGTCAGTGCATCCATTGCTCTTTTCATTTCTTCTGCCTCGTGCCTAGCCAAACGCTCTGCAGTTCTTCGTTTCTGTGACTCCAATTCTGCTAGACGTTGTGCCTTTTGTGCTGCTTCCATTGCTGCCCTGCACTTTTGCTTCTCCAACTCAGCAAAAGCTAATGCGTCTTCTTCAGATCGCCTTTGTTGTGCTATCATCTGTGCTTCGCTTGACTTCCAATCATCAATCTCTCTCACCTGGAAACATAATTAACATGAGAATTTTTCATTTGCATTGCGCACAGAACAAAAGTCTGATGTATCATATAGCTATATTCTGACCTTCTGTTTAGCATCCAAACTTTCATTGTAAGCTGAGTCATACATTTCCATAGTGTTCTTTAGCTCCTGTTTTAATCTCCTCATCTCATCTTCAAGGTCTCCCTGTAACATATAAGTCACTGAGTTGAGAACTCGATTTCTCTATTAGGCCTCTTAATTGAAAATCTATCCGATGACATTCATTAATTTCACCAATTATGCAAGATCAGCAATGACTTGAGATTTAAAGTGTTTATTGGTTTAGCCATAGTTCAACAGTTAAATTTGCAGTTAGCATTTTTCAGGACTTAAAAATCGTTGTACTGAAGTGAACTTACTTCTCTTTGGGAGGATGCATAGCTATTTGTTTTCAAACTTCCTGATGTTTGGGATCGGTCTAAATTCTCGAAGGAGTAGTTAGTTGATTGGAAACTTGACAGCCCAGAGTACTCACTGCCGTCAGATGAGAAAGTGGGATGGAGAGGACTACCAATTGCCTTTGTGCGAACCATATAGTTGAGATTGCTCACTGAAGGTGGCAATGGAGATTTGCTGCCTAAGGGCCTTTCAAACGGATTCATTACACTACAGTCAGTGATATTTGACTGAAAACTATACTCGCTGCTCATATCGAAGGATGTTCTATCTGATCCACTTCTCCAGCTTGACTGGCTGAATGAGCTACAACAGTAGAAATACAGTTAAATCAAGTATAAGTTTGCCAAGGTAAATGGGTTTGCTTGTACAATATTTATATAGTGTGATAGCAGATCATCTTAATTCTAACCATCTTCTCTTATCATTAATCTGGATACAAAAAGTTGGAGTGTACCAAAGTGTAAAGACAGTAAACGGGTTCAAAACGTCATTTCTCATCTTAGGCACTCGTGAAAGGGATTTCTAATCTAAGACAGTTAGGCTGTTAGATTCTTCAGAATTGCTCACCTGTCTGATGAATATCCTGATTGATTTGGTGGCTTAGAGCTAACAGTACTGGAAGAAGGTGTAGCAGACCGACTAGCTGTTTTAACAATTTGAACTTTTCCTTTTGATATTGCATTGACTGTGCAGAAATCTGGTGCAGTTTTGCTTAAGTTAGTTGGCACGTCTGGATTTCTGAATGCCCTGGTGAAAGCAAACAAAAATCGCTAATTATAGACTATGAAGAAGACATAAGGCAAAATCAATGAAATATGTATTTTGATATAGGGCAAGTGATATAGATCAATAGAGGAGACCTTGTTAGAGCACTTCGGTTGGAGATGCCAACAACAAGATTGCTGATGGTGTTTCTTACAACAAAGTCAACCAGCGCACTTGCAATATCAGCATCACTGAGGACTATCTCTGTTGCTCGAATCTGTAAAACACCATCAAGAATCATATGTGACATAACTGACCATTATATATAACGACAAGTATGATTTTGTGATTAAAGATTCTATCTAATCATCCTTTAATTTAAATCCTGAATTGCTATTGATTAAAACATTAACAATAAAAATTTAAACTCAGTGCTGGAGATTTAGGACCAATTGAGTTAACAAAACTTTGTTTATGGTTGCTTTGCTTACCCCTTTTCGAGCACAGAATCCACGAAATGGGAGGAAAAATTGCTGCATTTCAAATTCTGTCGGTGCCCGACCTTCTTTAGGGATAGCATCTTCTGCATAATCGAATAAACAAAACAGACGTTTGAGTATCGCTTCATTGAAAGTAATGTGAATATGCACATTTATAAAACCATGATCTTAGCTCGTATCTGTCAAATCAAAGAATTAAATAAAGTGCACAGATATAAGGTATAGCTAATCCATATAATACAGTTTATTTCACAAACTTTACCAGAAAAGAAAATTAAGATGGATATCGATGACCATATATTAAATAACATGATTTGACCGAAAGGCAAAAGGGCCCTTATTCAATACTCTCACGCACACATGACTCCCCAAGACCCGAACCACGATCTTACCGTGCTAGGGATCAGATAACAGAATATCATGCAACACAAACAAATGCATGGTCGTATGCAATTAATTGATTAGAAAAATTCAAAGTAAAGAACATACGAGGTTGTGATACATGGGTTCGAACATGAACAAGAAAGACACTGCCATTCTTTTTCAAAAGATTCTCAATAGCCCATCGAACAGCGTGAGGGCTGTTCTTGTCTTTATCAATGGCAATAGCAGTGGATATGAAATTAGTCCCATCACCAGAACTGTGACCCATGGTGGTAGTGGCGCTAATAGGCTGTGCACCGCCCGAAAATTTACAAATTTTCTGCGGCAGCACAACCCTGTAGCTTCACAGGACCACCCACCTGATTTAAGATTTTAATAACCTTAAATTTTACTCTCCAGCTAAAATCAGATTATAAATGAATGTAGTTTCAAATGTTTCCTTGTTTCTTGCCTCTAAATTAGCTGGTCTTTTAAATGATTAACTATATTTGGCGCCAATGTGTGACCGTTATTGACTTTCAGTTCCACCTTTTAGTATTTTAGACTGGATACTATATTTGTCACTTTTGTAACTGTGCATTCGGAAATTCAATTTTTTGACGGGTATCTTCAATTTTTGAAAACTTATAAAATTGTTCCGATTAAAATAGTCAGGTATTGTACCCATTACCTCATTTATATCTAGGAGCATTTTGTATTTTCTATTTATAAAATATAAAAATCTCATTATTTGCTAATTCTTAGTTATTTATATCTAGGAGCATTTTGTATTTTCTATTTATAAAATATAAAAATCTCATTATTTGCTAATTCTTAGTGGAGTCATATAGATGATGATGAAATTTTTATTATGCTAATGTTTTTAAATGAATATAATTAAGTAAAATATTTACATTTTTAAAAATATCATGATCAAATTTATTTAATAAAATAAAATATTATAATTATTAATAATTTTGTGTTTTTTTTTTTTTTTCAACTTAGCCCGCACATTTCTAAAGAAAGGAAGCAACAATTAAATATAGCTCCATTTCTGGTTTCTTTCGAAAAAGTGGAATAGTTTAATTATTTAACATATTTTCATTTTCTTTACTTTTCATTAAAAACTCAAAAAATGTAAGGAAGAAAATTATAAATCAAATTTTTTTTTTCCTTTCAACTTCAATTGCTGTCTTTTCACTTCTTTTTTTTTTTTTCATTTGAAAATTCGGAAATATTGTATATAAAATCTTTTGAATTTAAATTTATAAGTACATGGTATATTTTAGTTTTAGATTTTAATAAATTAAGTATTTTGAGTAGTTTGTAATGGTTCAAAATTATATAAAAATTTACTATATAATAAAAAATTATAAGAGTTGTGTATGCAATATGCAATGCATGTAACAAATTATATTTAAAATGATGAAAATGTAAATAATTTAAATATATTATTATAATTTTAATTTTTGATTCATTTCATTAATGTAAAATTTTCAAATTACAATTAAACTAAATTAAGAAACTTTTCCTTTTAAAATCTATATTATAAATAAATGTAAATTAATATGAGCAATTGAATAAGATAGATTGAATATCACTTATTAAGCTTATATTTTTATTAAAATTCTGTTAATTAATATAAAACTTCAGAAAAGAAGTAGGCCAACTGGCCAAGCAAAATTTCAGTTTAGAGAAAAAGAGTTTTGAGGTCCAAAGTAGTGTCTTGTTAATTAATATAAAACTTCGGAAAAGAAGTAGGCCAACCTGCCGAGCAAAATTCAGGTTTAGAGGTCCAAAGTAGTGTCTTGAAAAGCGTATTCTTACTTTAGGAAGTGCTAAATATGACTTATTTCTTGTCGGTTTAGGTTTGAGTTTAATTCTAGAAAAGCCTGTTAATATATGCAAGTAATTTACAATTTGAAAAGGGTTGTCATCCTCATCCCAACAGACTGATTTGTCCGAAGAAGACAGCTGACCATAGAATATAAATGACTGGAAGGTCGTCTTTTGAACCTTACCTATTCTTCAACTTCAATGTTCCAAAGTGTGGTTCAGCATACTACTCATTTCTGCAAATCTTCTACATACATAAATACATAGCTGATTTATCCTATTGACACCAGCACGACAATTTAAGATTATTGACATTTACTCCATCAAAACCAAATTGCAGAAGTTGACTATACAAAGATGCAAGCAAGGATGCAGCAATGGCATTCAAACCAGAGGTACTTGTTATAGATAAATTACTAAAAGATTGCTGAAACTTCTTTCTGTAGAGATGCAAAATAATTTTTAAGAAAAAGTACAATTCTTTTTAGTCTTAATCACATATGGTTTTGAGCAGACCAGCCAAATGGATTCTTACTGAAGCCACAACAGGATTACAAATCTGTAAAAAGGCAAACATACAGAATTTTGAACATTTCTTCAACAGGTACTTAAGGTTATGAAAACCAGTAATGTTGCTAAGTTAACGATGAGGATATTGGATGACCAAAGAGAATCGGGAGCTCTCTCAATAATGTTCAACATATTGCCCGTGAAGTGGCAATTTTCACTCAAAAAAATTAACTATCAAGCCCCTGATCTGACACTTTAATCCTGTCTCTTTAAAGCAAGAAAACTTTCGCCAAGTTGTGCCTCACAAGCAGCATGAACTTCTGGTTCTAAATATTTGAGAAATGATGCTGAGAGTTTAAGGCTAATTAACGTTTGAAACACCCTCCCACAGAACTTTCGTACATCAGCCCGTTTAACATGCTTATCTGGCATATTAGTCACCCATTCCTTCATCAGATGACAAAGTTTTGACATGTTACTTTTCAGCAGTTTTTTGGAGAGATCCTGGCTACTTCCATCAGCATTAATAGAGACAAGTGATTTTAGTATCTCCCTGATTAAAGCTAGGGCTTCAACTTGCCGAACCTTTGACTTCGCATTACTTCATTTCTTTACAAGGTATCCAAAGAGATGATGCCCAAGCCACAGCCTCCTAAATATTTCTTTAAAAAACTCACATTACAAATCAGACTTTTTACTATCAAAATATGACCCCAAAACCCCTTTGAAGATATCAAAGATCCTCTGCAGTTCAGACTTTGGGAAACTTCTTGAATCCAAAATCGCGAATTTTGTGCAAGGGTTTTTATCGTTTTGTATCTGTTAAATTTCTTTGAAGGGTTGGGCACAGTTTTCTTTTTGTTGAATGGTTTTGATGCCAATTTTAAGTTCTTTTCTAGCAAAGATTCAAGCGTGGACAATTAACTGCTTCGCCTCGTGAATGGTCCTTGGCTTTAAATATTTTCTTTTGCAAACCCAATATGCGCTGACCAAGCTGTTCACTACCTTCTGTTGTATTCGGATTAACAAAGGCCTCGACCAGGTAAGAAAACACTTTCACCACCTGCGGCTTACCTGTGTAAAGATTAAACTTGTAAAAATAACCCATGCAAAAAAAAAAGCCTACTGTTTTACTTCATCGTGACAAAACATTATAGTGCATTTAAATGTTTTGATTGATATTTGATTCCTAAAAATGATTCCATATTATATGTTTTTCAGTAAAACTAAACATTTGATAATTATATTTGCAGAAAATTTTATAGTGCTGTATAATATCCTGCAATTACAGAGGTGAAATAGAACATTCATATTTTTGAGTAGATATTTCTATATAGTATCTTGAGATCACATTCCTAAAGTATTGTACATGATGGTCTGAAGTTTTGAGTTACTAAATTTGATGCAAAAGTTAGAACTCAATCCATTTGAAACATGAACTATTAATTAAAACCATCCGCCAAAGTCATACTTTCAGTTCTAAACAACTAATATCATATACAATTACACATCCAAATCTTATATCATTCGAAGATGAGACAGCTTGACAAACCGTGATACAGCTGCTGTCACATAATGTGTACTAGTGCAATTCCGGCTACACAAATCCTTGGGGGGTCAAAAGCTTATAAATTATGACATAGCTAGTGTGCTGTTTTCTAAAAGATTATTTTTAAAATTTTAGCTGTCAATTAATAAACTTTGCTCAACTACATATTCATGATCCTGCTATCTTCTGCTTTCCAAGTTTAGGCCCATATCAAAGTTGTCCAACCACCATGAATCAAATTTAAATCAATCTAGCAGACTCATGCTTCTGAATGATTTTCTGAGTGCATATTTAGAGCTGCATGGGCTACCTCCCTAATCACTTTTCATCTATTTATAAAGAATAGGCAAGGGCTACCATAATCATGTTATATCTATTAATAAAGAATAGAAGATAAAATGTTATATACCCCTCATAAGATAAGACATGCAAATTTTCTGCCAAAGTAACTTACGAGGATTCTCATGTAGGTATATCTCCAACAAAGAGAGAACACGAAGTTTGAAGAGCACAAGCTGTGATTGAGCGGTTTCCCCACCAGCCTGATTTTTCTTTTCTCTAAAAATCTGTGCAAGA
>PHNY01068301.1:24022-36038 GCA_003724115.2 Anethum foeniculum
CTGACACCCCCCCCCCCCAAATAGGAGGAGATTAATATATTTTAGAAAAAAACACGCAGCCCTGATGGCCGGTTATCAATATGATTAGAAAACCAACAACCGCTGGGACTTCAAGCAACTCAAGGAAAACTTATTCTCGAGATGTACATCGTGGGGGAAGCACCGGAACATGAAAAAACAAAGTTAGCAATTGCAGTTGATTGTTCAAGCTTAGAGGGGATGAAGTTCCCCCATGAAGACCCGTTGGCCGTCATGCTACAATAAAAAACTATGAAGAGTCTTATTAGACAACGGGGCCTCTTGTTCCACGATACGTTTTTTGAAATGGGGTACACCAGTTCACAACTCACACACTCTGACATGCCGATCTACAGATTCAATAGAGATAAATCCAAAGTAGATGAAGCTATTTAGTTACCCACGACTATGGGAGAAGAGCCCCGAGGGACCACACAAATGCTTAAACTTTCCGGTGATTAAAACTACTTCGACGTACAATGCTATTCTTGGACAGACGGAGCTTCACACCTTTAAGGCGATGGCCTCAACTTTTCAACTTAATATCAAATTTCCTATTAGGAATGGAGTTGGAGATCCAAGAAAAGACCATAGAAAGGGTAGAAGTTGTTATGTAGCCTCGTAAAGACCCGATGGAATCGGGGGCAAGACCTCCCAATAGAAGACATGGAAATTCGAGACACCGATGAACAATGAGGAAAGCCAGCAGAGGATCTGATCATCCCTTTGTCACTTGAAAAAGCAGATAAGGTTACTTATCTGGAGCTTCTCTTTTAAGAACCCTTGAAGGGTAAATTGATTGCTTTCTTACAAGAAATTAACAATATGTTCGCATGATAGCAGCTGATATGCCTAGAATTGATCCTGAGTTGATTATACATAAACTCGATATTGATCCTAACCAGAGTACAGTAAAGCAAATGAAGAGGAATTTTGCCCTTGATAGGAAGGAAATCATAAAACAAAAGCTGATACAAAAGGAAGATCTTCTTAAGGTATCATTCCTCAATAAATTTGTGATATTATGTTATCTAGTTATTTTCATCTTGAGAATTCAGGTCCCACGTATCAAGGTTAGAAAATAAAAAATTTTAAGCATCTCTATTTAAGACTATGAAAGTCTATGATATACTGGCTAAGAGCCTTGAAGGCTAAATACTTAGGACACCTCTGAGAGGCATTCAGAGTGCTGATACACAAAAATGTGATGTTAAATCCTACAAGGTATGCCTTTGAGGTAGGATCTTGAAATTTTTGTGCCTCATGATCTCTTAGGGGAAAATCAAGGTTAATCTTGATAAGATTCAAGCTATCTTGGGTAATGAACCCCCAAGTTCCATGAAGGACATTAGAAACTAAAGAGTACGACTTGGGGAAGGTTCATCTCCGAATATAGTGACAACTGCTTGCCTTTCATCACGATATTGAAGAAGGTAAAGGACTTTGTATGGTTTGATAGAAGCCAGCTGATCTTTGAGGTATTGAAGATGCACGTGATCGGGACACCACCATTTGTAAAGTCAAACCTGGAGAAGTATTGAATATATAAATGGAAATCTTGGATACGTATTTAAGAGCTATCCCTATGAGGAAAGACATAAAGGTTTAGAAACCCATCTACTATGAGAGTGAAGCTTTATGTAAACAACTCCACTACTGAGAAGTTTTCATTAGCCATGACCAAGGTATGAGAAAATTATACTCATATATGCAGGTGCACCAAATTAAATTATTGACAAACCACCCCTTGAGTACACAGCTCTGAGGCTAATGGAAGGTTAATTAAGTGGACAACTGAGCCTGGTGAATTTGGTATAAACCCCGTACAATGGTTAAGATTCAAGCTTTGACTGACTTCGTGGTTGAATGTATAATTAACAACCAAGAAGTCGGGGGGCAGGAAGATATACCTCATGAGGGCAGGGGAACATGTAAACATGATAAAGAAATGATACTTAAAGATTGTGATTATTGAATTCTTTATTTTGATGGAGCATCAAAAAAGAAACTGAGTGGTGCAAGATCCTGATGGATTTATAATAGAGTTTTTCTTGACATTGGATTTCTCGACGATGAAGAATGAAGCTGAAAATAAGGCCTTGGTAGGCGGACTTAGCGCAGCTTGAACCCTGAAGGTCAAAAACCTCATAGTCCATAGAGACTCAAGATTGATAATTTCTCAAATGATAAGGAATTTAAAGTAAAGAATAAAATAAGGACAACATACGTGAGGCTAGTGAAATCATGTCTCAGTTCAATGAATACTACGTAGAGTTATTTCCCGATGGACGAAAGCATGAAGGTGATGTCTTATTTGAGTTTTCTTCCTCGGAGATAGAGAGTTATAAGTCAAGTAGCCTTGAAGTATTGACGCACAATTGATACTGCCAATAAATACGAAGAATTGTTGGATAAATCCTATAGGGACTCACTTGTAAACTAGTGAATCCGTACTCGGGATACCTAGGAACCCAAGAAGCGGAGTTAGCCTTGAAAGAAGTACATGAAAAAATCCGTGAGCAACACCCGAGGGGCAGGGCTGAAACTCAAAAAAAACCTGTTTGAATTCTATTGGCCAAAGATAATGGTTGATGCCAAAGATTATAGAAAGAAGAATGCGGGAAGGGAATGGTTATTACCCATATTATGAGTGTATCGTGCCACTTACCAAGTGATTACAGGAGTTACGCCATTCTTGTTAGGTTACGAAGCTAAGGATGTGGTGCCCTTTGAAATCACTTACAAATCCCCAAGGGTTGAGAACCGGGAAGAAAGAATGAGACATGAGGTTTGCTTAATACTTGATGAAGCCGACATCAAGATTGTCGGATATAAAAATGAGTTTCTATTACCTGGAGAGTAAAAGAAAGATTGTTCCGACAAGGAACTTGGTCCTCGGAAGGATCGAGGCATCTTAAGGTATGTAGAAGGGAAATCCAACCCCTAATTTAGAAGGGTCGTATTTAGCTAAGGGTGTAACTAGGCCGAGGTTCCTACAAGTTGGAAAATGCTAAAAATGAATGGGATGCTTAGACTCGGCACCTCAAACCTTAAGGTCTATTATAACTAAGAATATGCGTTGGACATGACAAAACTGATTAGGAATAAGGCTCGAAGAGGCCACACTCCTTCGAATTAAGGACCCGAATAGGTCATGTTTCACCCAACTGAAAGCTCATAGATACCGAGAACCATATAGTAACATCAAAGTGACATAAGCTTCAAGTGACAGGAGGGAATGCTCAATACATGAAAGTCAATGGTTAGTAGCCCATAAGCTGATGTGAGAATGCCTATTTAACTACTACTAAATGAAACCTATGGCGAATCCTCGAAATCTATACACACTCCAAAAGTTCCTTAAACAAGATTCCTAGGCTTATAAAATAATATTAGTAGATAATTGACTATTACGTGGAGTTAGGGCCAGGAAAAAGCTTTGGTTCGGTATCTTATAAGCTCAAATTGGAACAACGAGCGAAAAATTATGATCGTTAGAAGGTCTGAAGCCTGAGTTAGAGTCACGGTCCAAAGGACCAAAACCTTGATCCAAGGAGTTAGGATTCCCGGTCTAAGAACCATGTAACAAGAGTTTCAAAAGGCCGAGACTAGAATCCTAGTCCTCACGACTATGATTTCTATCGTAATCAGCCGTATGTAGGAAGTAAAAAATGGCCTTTACACGACACGGATCCTAGTTGTCAGAAGTAGGAATCCTAATCGTGAAAAGCTAATAGAAGGACTAAAAAATGAAGCCTCGTACGACTAGAACCCTAGTCGTTCACAACTAGAGATTCCTAGTCGTTAAGGCCCATGGTTAGAAGGAAAATGAAGCCATAACACAACTAGAATCCTAGTCGTGGGGCTAAGGATCCTAGTTGTACGACTAAAAACCTAGTCGTCCACGACTAGAGATTTCTAATCGTAGAGGCCAAATGTTAGTATGAAAATATCCCATAGCACGACTAGAATCCTAGTCATGGGAGTTAGGAATCCTGGTCGTAAGACTAGGATCCTAGCCGTCCACGAGTAGGAATTCCTAGTCATATTTCCCCATGGTTAGGATGCCACAAGGAGGCTTAACACGACTAGGATCCCCGGTCCGTATCATTTTCAATTATTTTTTAAATAAATCAGAAAATAAATTATTTTCCATGGGTAGGAATTTTTTGAACGAAAATTGGGTAAATTAGGTATGAGGACCCCGTACAAATTTAATAAATATTATTACTATACTATAATATTAAATCATGTGAAAAAAATTATCCACGTTGGACCTTATTCGGAATCTTATTTTTTTCTAATTTGGACTTTATTAAAAGAAAAATTATTATCCGCGTTGGACCTTGTTTAGAAAATTTTCTATCCGATTTGGACTATTATTCAAAAAAAAAAATTCCGAGTTGGAAATTATTTGAAAATATTTTATCAAGGTTGGACACCCCTGATTTGGGGCAAATACTATTCAAGAAATTGAATAAAATTATTTAATAAAAATTTTAGAAAGAGGAAAAAGTAAAAAAAAATTATTATCCAAGTTGGAATTTATTCGGAACAAAAATTATCTAGGCTGGACCGTATGAAATTTTATCTGGGTGGATACCTTTGATTTGGGGCTAATGTTATTTAAGAAATTGAATAAAATACATATTATTATTTATTAATAATTTTTAGAAAAAAAAAAAGAAAAGGAAAGGGAAAAAAATTAACAATTGGACGACTGGAACCTAGTCGTATCGCTACGACTAGGAAAAACACAAAGGATGATAAGTAGGTGTGGAGGGCTAACAGGCAAAATTGCCATTTAGTACCTCTAGTTTTGAAAACTTTACAAATTAGTCCTTGATGTCTAAAAATGACAAATTCGTTCTTAGTTTAGAAAATGACAAGATTATCCCTGAAGTTTATAATTTTTCCGAAAGACACCTCGAGTTGGAAAGTTTATGAAATCAGCCCCTGTGAAATTATGAGAATACCTGAATGTATGGAAAAATTCCTAAAATATTAGGAAAAATTATAAAAAATACCTGGAGGTACAGAAATTTCCTAAAATATTAGGAAAAATTAAGAAAAATACCCAGATGTACGGAAAACTGCCTAAAATATTAGGAAAAATTAAGAAAAATACCCGGAAGTAAGGATTTTTTTTAAAAATATTAGAAAAAATTAAGAAAAATATCTGGAGGTACGGAAAAATTCTTAAAGTATTAGGAAAAATTAAGAAAAATGCATGGAGGTACGGAAAAATTTCTAAAAATTTAAGAAAAATACTTGGAGATACGTAAATTTTTTAAATTTTTGAAGAAAAACACCTGGAGGTACGGAAGAATTCCTAAAAATTTAAGAAAAATACTTGGGTGTACAAGGAAATTCCTAAAAATTTAGGAAAATGTATAGGAAAATATATGGGAAATTATATAAATTTTTCGAGAGAATAAAAATACGATTCCCGATATATGGAAGGATATTTACAAAAAAATATAAAGTTTCAATCAATTGGAAGGCCTTTGTACCTTCTAACGAAGCCTCGAATAAGACAAATCGTTGTAAATGTGTAGGTCGCTTCACACTTTGCACTAAAACGATACCTACTAGAAGGGCCGATAAACATGCCTCACATTAGGGTAGGACATAAATAAATCCTAGATAAAGGATTGAGTGAATAATCCAAGAGTCGCGAAAAAGATCATTTAAATTTCCACGAAAGCTCGAGAAACTTTCCTAGAAGTTGGGGGGCAAATGATATGGGTCAAAAGTAACCCTAGAGACATAATTAATGTTGCATTAATTAGACCTAACTTTGTCCAATAGGGAGGCCCAATTAATAAGGCCTGAAAACCTAATTATTTATTAATAGAGGGGCTAATTAAACAGCCCAATAAATATGTTCTAATAAGGAACTACTTCTTGAAGAAGTAGCCTCTAAACAACCTAAACACACAAGTAAACAGATTCCTACTTTCTAGGACTTCAAAGTCCTATCAAAGTCGAAGACTTGCCCACAAAGTCATCCAATTCTAACCTAATTCTTAGACTCTCAACGTCTATATGAAGGGTCTAACCCCTCATTCTCTCATTCTCAGAACTATGTTTTGGTTTGATCTTTGATATACACCAAGGTACGTAGGGTAGGCATCTTGTGAGGGCATAATTAAGCTATGAAACACAAGAAACTCAAATCACATCAATCTCTGGAAGTACATATAGTACATATGTAAAATAAATACAATCTAGTTTTTTATTCACAACAATAATATTTTTTTGGAAAAATCAATCTAAAATATCAAAATATATAATATAAATTTTAATTTTATATTGTATTATAAAAATTATTTTGAATTGATAATTATTTATAGTTTATATAAAAAATAAATAAATAGTAAATCTAATCTAATATTGAATTTTTTTAAATAATCCCGGATCCCCAAAATTTTTTAAAATATTTTCCCTTTATCCATCCCAAAAAAATTTTGAAATAATTTTCCCGTTCGAAGTGAAAATCGGATCCATTGATCGAAGACTAACAGACTGGGTGAAATGTGTTGGATGTATTTGTTATGTTAAAGGGTGCCGCAGACATATTTAATCAGTTGCCACAATGTAAGGAATATCACTACCTTGTCATGTCCAACAACTCGTCTTTTAGTACGTTTGCTAGTGTTTTGCGATTAGGTCCAGCATGATGAGGTTCTTGATCTTGACAATTTCGGATCTTGGGACGTAGCTTGTGGATTTCGTATCGTTCTAAAACTTGTAAAAATGAGTGTTTAACAAAAGAGTCATAGCAGGTTAGATTTGGCATGATCAAGTCGCTTAATGAGTCCGGGGCAGGATCGTTGTCCTCATAAAAGAGCTAAAAGACTGTTTGCGAGGAAAGCTCTTCTGATTCTCTTCCTGTATAAAACTGATCCTGTTTCAATCTCTCTAGGGACTGCTCACGGTTGGTATCTGATCTACATCTGCGTAACCAAGCCAGATTGTTTTACCATTGTTTTACCATTACCATTGCGTAAAAATGTGGCATTACATTCCGAAAACGTAATCAGATCGGTCCCTTTCTCATTGAAAGAACAAAGCATGCGAAGATGCAACAAATATCTGTCAAAGGAATAGAATGAGTTCCCGAGGGACATCAGGTGCTACAAAGGCCGAAGAGAAGGAAGCTGTGGAAACTGCCTGAATCGCAAAGTTGGAGAAATCGGATACAGCAGCAGAAAGTGAGATTGTTAAAGAGATTAGAGCATTTACAAACCTTGGGTTGAAGGAAGCGAAAGGCAAATGTGCATGTTGGACTAAACAAGGGATCACTAAAGGTACTGCTTTAATGGAGCGACTACAGAGGCTTCTGTTGCTGTGAGTTAAAAAGGAATGGGGTGGGGTTCTAACTCTTCTCAAGTATTACCAGCTTATGGCTACAATTCTAAAATAATCTGTTGTTTTAAGTTGGTTATCAGTCTTTATTGTTGTCTTAGAGCTGAATCATTCTAATTGCACATCTTTATGTATACTCCTAGTGTGTTACAAAAAATCAACAATTTCTTCCCAAAGCAAGTCTGATGTCTACAATCTTAATTGTTCATCTCCTGTAATTTTTTGTAAATTACTATAGCTTCAATTTTCCCAATGTAATGATTCAAATTTTAGCGAAACAGCCGAACTCACAAGACTAGAGTATCCAACATCAGATATTCATCAAGTATTATAGATTTTGCTAGCATTTAGGTAAAATGAAGGTCTGAAGTATTCTGTTGGTTTCTCCGTCATTGAAATCATTAATATGGAAAATAAATTGGGTTCAGAGGATCTCAGATGTTACATTTAGAGAAATGAATCATTTGGCTTTAACAATGGCAAAACAGCAAGACAACATGGCAAATACACTACAAGTTTCTTAATCTGTAATTGTCCCAACTAAATTATGCATTTCCAAGTGAAAACAAACTCACTAAAAATTTCAAACATGTCATTTCACCTGTAAAGCGTGTTCTAAACATGTCTGAGGAGGTTTTCAATTTATTCATCTGACACGGTAAAAGTAAACAACCTTGTAGTATATACAATCATAAGATCTGCCATTTCTGTTGCCAAATGTAAAGCATAAAAATGATCTAAGATTGCACTAACGTTACTTCGGTGAAATCCTGGATAATTATTGTCCCAACATAGAGAAGTACATGCAAAGTTTACATGTCCAGAGAATGATCATACCAGGGAGTGCGACCAGAATTAAATTACTCTTAGCCTAAAACTTAATATACCTAATAAGTCACAACTAAGGGAACCCTTTCATCATGAAAACGAGGAACAATACAAGGACATAACTAAAGGGTCATCAGAGAGATGTGAAATAAGCAGACACCTAAATAAAAAGTCTTACAGCCTTGCAACTTTTAAATTATCCTACGAAGAAGATGAACCAACCATGGATGTTACCCTGTTCAAAAGTGACTTGATCTCAGTCTCCAACTTGACTCTCATCTCCGGCGATATATTATCTCCTGCATTCTCTAGCATTGACGTCATCATCTGAAGATTCTGTCTAACAAACTGGAGATCAGGAGCCTCTGTGCTTTGACCTTGAGGTTCACTAACAGTAGAAGGTTTACCCAGGTTCTTGGGCTTTTTAGCGGTCCTAGGCTTTGGGGGGCTCTTCACTTTTTCAGCCGGCCAAACCTGATGCATGTTGAGGCCACCATCTGGTCCCGAAATCCCTGATGTAGCAAATAAAACTTGGAGTCGGTAGTTCACAAGAGCTGGTCCAAAAGGACTGCTTTTCTCTAAGCTGCAAAAAGCAGTTCTAGCATCAGAGGAGTTAATAAACACAACCTGGGCAGTTCCAAATTCATTAAATACTTTGGCTTCAGAATCCTTCAATGGCCCAAATGTGCAAAACGCGGACGTCAGTTGTTCTGGTGTGGGCATGGGAGCTTCTGGAGCAAATTTTAAGAGTAGAGCAGTTCCCAAAGTTTCTCCATTAGTCTGTGCCTCACCGCTACTGAGATTGATATCCAATAATCCAGCATCCACTTTCTTTTTCCTACTCTTTCTCTGGGGTTTAACTTCAGGTAGAATGCATTTCATTTCAGATAGATAGGTTTCAGTAGTATTTCCATTCAAGTCCGGTATGGCAGAAGTAACAGGGGCAGCTTTTTGCTTTCTCTTTCTTTTCTTCAACTCAGGTATAACTTTCGTGACTAAACCAGGCCCGGCATTCTTACTGGCATCTGATTCTTTAGTCCCTTCCATATTTAGGCCAGGAATATTTTGAAGCGAATATGGTCCCAAGACCTGAACCTCTTTCAATCCAGCACCAACAGTTTCAGTAGTTCCATTCTCACCGGGCAGAACCACACCATTAGTCGAAAGGTAATTGCCAGAGGTTAACTGAGCACCAACATTACTTCCCTTTAAATCAGGCAGTCTGGCCATTACTTTAATCTCAGGGAACCCTGGAGTTTTCTTTGCCTTCTTTGTCTTCTTCATCGATACAGTTTGGCTTTCCAATGCATTAGGATCTGTCTGAAAATCAATCACTATCGAGCCACTCGTAGTTATATTTCCTGGAAAACCATCAGTAGGCTTAGTATTGAAACCTAGTAGGGTTGTATTTTCCTTCTTTCTGCTTTTTGGTGTAGATCTGATTTTAGTATCCTTTTCTAGCAAGCCAATTCCAGCAGTTTTATTGACAGCAATTTCAGACACGGATTTGAAAAGGCCCATCCCATCCTCAAAATCCGTACAAACTGTATCCTCTTCTTTCGTTACCTCATGGGTGAAATCGCGGAAAGCAAATTTCCGAAATGTAGAAATAAAACACTGCATGATATCAAACTGTTTACTTTCATACAGATACAGACAATCTAGAGCTGTAGATCGCAGTCTGGATAACAACTCGGCTGAAGAAGCATTTATGACTTCTGGAACAGTTATATCATACCCCGTGCTTTTCCTGCATGGATTTTTCTTTGTCTTCTTGTCGCGGGAGTTAACAATACGAGAAGACCTGGAATTGTCATCAGAAGGATCTGACATTTCGTTTGCTTCCTCATTATTCAAACCTTTAGATAACTGACCAGGATCAATATAAGGAAATGACAGATACTTGCTCTTTCGGCGCTCCCTAGATTCATAGCACTTTTCAAGCTTTCCGTTGATCCCACAGTCAAGGCGCTCCACATTGTTAACTTCATTACCAGGCAACTTTGTAGATAAGATGGAGCTGGGCGTCTTCATCTCTGATGAAACTACTGTACCGATAGCTTCATTTTTAGAATCGTCTGGGTCCCTATGACTTGATCTGGTTCTGGATTTCGATGCTTGCTTGCTTGAGATAACTTCTGATGTCACTGGATTCTGATCATCACTTTTAGCATCGGTTGGCTTGAGTTGATGAATTGGCAATTGGAGACGACCTAGGGATTGATAGAAGGCTGATAGATGGTTTTGGATGACTTGACTCTCTATCAAACCACAAACAGCAACATCTCGGGCAAAACATTTGATACGTGCAAGGAATTTTTCTGGTTCGAACTGAAGCACCGGCAATTCATCAAGTTTACAAGCTCTCTCCTTAGAAATGTTATCTCCTCTCTCTGCTACATCAGTGTTTTTATTTTCTTCCGCATAACAAGGGCAAGTCATCTCCAACTTTGCCCGCCTTCCAATCTCCCCAACAGCCTTCTCAACAGCACAAAAGAAGCTTTTGGAGCTGCTCTGCCTTGACATCTGTTCAAAGTACTCGTGAAAAGGCTTCAACTGCGAGGTCCTTCCCCATAACAAGTTACCACTTCCAAAGAGTTTAATCTGAAAACGGTCCTCCTCTCCCTTTAAAGTATCATTTGAAAGATCAGAATGCTCAAATATCATGCCAGGCCACCACAACTGAGTATTGGTTTTAGTCCACACTAGATCATTAACACTAAATTTTTGTCCATTGCAAGCAAAGGCCTCTCCTTCCACATCATTCCCTTCTTCTGCATTCTTGTATTTACCACAGTCCTGAACTGCTGTGCTACCTTTAGTTCCATTATCAGGTAAAAGTGTACTTCTTTCTAATGATCCCAGTTCCACCATACAAGAAGGATCACCATGCACACCACTATCTACTTGATCAAAAACATCCACATAAAGAGAAATACCAGATTTAGAAACATCAATTTTGTCGCCAAAATCAGCTAGATTCTGTTGTGAAACATACTGTTCTTTGATCCCCTCCTGCATGACCACCTTGGTTGCCCCTACCTCTTCAACCGTCTTGTGCAGTACCTCCTCCTCATCCTTAACCTCTTCATTTCCCTCCTGCATTAACTCCTCATCCTCGACCGCATCCTCCTGCATTACCAAATTCTCAGCCCCAACCACTTCAGACCCCTGCTTCTTTACTACCTTCTCAGGCCCAACATCTTCAACTTCAACCGCCTCCTGCATTACCACATCCCCAGCCTCAATCTCTACGATCCCCTCTTGCATTATCACATCCTCATCCCGAACCTCTTCAATACCCTCCTGAATTACAACCTTCTCAGCACCAACCTCTTGAATCCCCTCCTGCATGACAACCTTCTCGGCACCAACCTCTTGAATCCCCTCCTGCATGACAACCTTCTCTGCACCAACCTCTTGAATCCCCTCCTGCATTACGACCTTCTCAGCCCCAGCTTCTTGAATACCCGCCTCATGCATCACCAACATATCATCCCTAACTTCTTCAAGCCCTATATCACTCAAAGAAACATCATGAACCGCCATAAAACCACTTCCATCAACAAACCCATATTCCGACTCCCCAAAATCATGTCCCAACCCACATTCTTTCCCCTCATTCCCACCCGCAACACCCTCATTCCCCAACACCCCTCTTTCCATATCCCCAAACCCCCAACAATCACCCTTATCCCCAACACCAGCCCCGCCTTCACCACCACCCGCAACCCCTCCAACATCCAACCCCTGATTCCCCACCTCAACATTGCCGACTCCCCCGTAAACCCCCTCACCA
>PHNY01068323.1:2396-15925 GCA_003724115.2 Anethum foeniculum
TCTCTTTTCCAAAAATATAACGGTTAACTAAAACATCTCACCTTTTCAAAAATATCACGGGCGGGTCTATTAAATAAATTAGAATAATAATAATATAATTATTAATAACCTAATCAATTACCTTTTTTCAGCTGAAATACATTATATTTTTTATTTTTTCTAACCAACCCTCTACTTTTCCCAACATGTTATAGACAACTCTATTTTAATAAAATAAAATAAAAATATTATAATTATTAATAACNNNNCCATTTCAACTAAGGCGCACTATCAATTCAAAAAAAATAAAGATATGATATTAAAATTTTAATTCAAATTAAATTAAAAAAATTATGTAATATTAAAAAAATTTGTGCATCGCACGGGTTTTAAGCATCATTTTTATCAAATAAAAAACATCATTTTTACCTTTTTTATTTTCTCTAACCAAGTTCCACGTATTTTTCAAAAATAATATGGATAATTTTATTTAATTAAATATAATAATATTATAATTATTAGTAACCAACTAATTAACTTTTTAAACTAAAATGCACTATTAATTTAATTAAAATTAAATTAAAAAGTCATATAATATTGAAAAAAAGGCCCGTGCATCGCACGGGTTCTAAGCTAGTTTACAACTTATAAGCTCATAAGTTGAATGTTAGCAGTGACGTACTTTTTCTCAACTTATTTTGTTATTTTGTTTTTTTTATTAATTTTAGTTTTAAAATGTTAATTTAATTTAAAATTCAAGAATCAAGATAATTATATTTAAAAAATTACTTATTTTAGTTCATTTAATTAAAAAAAAAAATTGACTTATAAGTAAAATCATCCAAACACTTACATGACTTATAAGCATTCATCTACTTATCACTTACAAGTTACATATTAATTTTAAGTCATAAGTTACTTATTTTAAGATTTCCTAAACGGACACTAAGGGCCTGTTTGGCAGGCAGGCACTTATCAACTTATCGACTTATTTCGAATTTTTTTTTTCATATTTACATGTTGATTTTTAGAATTAAATATTTAAGTAGGATTTAGTATCCCTTATATGCGAAAACTTGTCAGAAATAAGTAACTTATTTCAGAAAAAAGTACAGTTTGATGTACTTNNNTAGAAATAAGTAACTTATTTCTGACAAATAAGATTTCCCAAACAGGCACTAAGTGTTTATCGACTCAATTTATAAGTTAGATTTACAACTTATAAACTTAAATATTAGTAACGAAATATTTTTTCTCAAGTTATTTTGATTTTTCACTTTTTTTTATTAATTTTAGTTTTAATATATATATATAAATATTAATCTAACTTAAAATTAAAGAATTTTCTTCTTTATAATACCCGAGTTAACCACATCAGTGAGTTAACCAATCACCTATTTTTTCTTGCAATTTTAACCAATGGGAGGCCACACCTAGAAAATATACCAATCAGATTACAAATCTTATATTTCCATACATATCTTTCCTTACCTTATAATATCTGAGTCTAACTAAATATGCAGTTAACCAATCGGAAAATTTAAAATAATTTTAGACCAATAAAAAAGAACTCCTAAATTTTAGACCAGTCACATTATATTAAAAAATTTCCTTACTTACCATTCTCATCCAATTATACTAGCCATAGTTAGGTAATAATTTTAATTTAAATATAATAAAAGCACTCCTAAATTTTAGACCAATCGCATTATATTAAAAATTTAATATCTCCTATCTATACATATCATTCCTTTATTATAATATTTGAGTCTACTTAGGTATAGTTAACCAATAAGAAAATTTTGAATAATTTTAAATGGATTAGTCCTAAATTTTAGGCCAATAACATTGTATTGAAAAATTTCCTTATTTACCATTCTCATCCAATATAAATTATATTAGCCATAGTTATTTAATAATTTTAATTAAAATACAGTATTTACTTAATCTACCATATTCATGCATTAAATATTTTTACATGTCAAAAAATAAATATTTATTTTAATTAAAAAAATTATCGGAGTACGTTTGATTTTATTTACTCTTTATCTTGAGTTCTAAAAATCGGATTTTGACAAATTTATAACCCACACGAAACTCACGAAATTATCTTTAATTTAACAATGGTTTAGAAATTATTTTTTATTAGTAATATCTACTATTTTAATCCATTTGAGTCTACTTAGGTATAGTTAACCAATAAGAAAATTTTGAATAATTTTAGATAAATAAGAAATTACTCCAAAATTTTATTACATTGTCTTAAAAAATTTTCTTATCTACCATTCTTATCCAATTATATTAGCCATAGTTATTTAATAATTTTAATTTAAATACAGTATTTACTTAATCTACCATATTCATGCATTAAATATTTTTATATGTCAAAAAATTAATATTTATTTTAATTAAAAAATTATCGGGGTACGTTTGATTTTATTTACTCTTTATCTTGAGTTCTAAAAATCGGATTTTGACAAATTTATAACCCACGTGAAACTCACGAAATTATCTTTAATTTAACAATAGTTTAGAAATTAGTTTTTATTACTAATATCTACTATTTTAATCCTAATTAGTATAAAAACCAATTAACATTTTCCAACTAAAACATGTTACCTTTTTTGTTTTTACCAAATAAAACACCTCCTTTTTCAAAAATATAACGCGAAATTCTATTTAATAAAATAAATTTTATCATATTATAAATATTTTATTTCCATACATATCCTTTCTTTCTTAAAATACATGGGTCTACCTATATATGCAATTAACCAATCAAATTTTTTTAAATTATTTTAAACTAATAAGAGCGCACTCTTCAATCTAGACCAATCACATTATATTAAAAAAAATTAACATCTCATATCAATACATATCCTTCCTTTATTATAATATCTAGGTCTACCTAGGTATGCAGTTAATCAATCATAAAATTTTGAATAATTTTAGACCAATAAGAGATCACTCTTAAATTTTAGGCCAATTATATCGTATTAAAAAATTTTCTTATTACCATTCTCATCTAATTATATTAACCATAGTTAGTTAAAATTTTTAATTTAAATACAGTATTTACTTAATCTAAAATATTCATATATTAAATATTTTTATAGGTCAAAAAATGCTTATTTATTAGTTCACCCAAACACCCTTAAGGTGTTATTAGTTCACCCAAACACCCTCAAGGTTATATTGAATTTTATAGAGCACAATTACAAATTAGTTCACCCAAACACCCTCAAGGTGTTATACAAGAGAGACAATGACACAATTCGTATGGCACTTTATCTAATCCACTATGGATCTATCAAGAAGCCTAGTGTGGCATCAGTAGTCCCCACAGAGAAGCCTGTATGTATACATCAGCTCAAGAAAAGTAATCACCATACTACAAACAGTAGGCTTGCACCTACGCGTGTTTACAAAGGTGCTACAAGATATGGGGGGGTGCTTTCTGATTTTCTAAAGTCTTATAAGCATCTTATTGCTCCTGATGTGTTCGAGGAAGCCATAAAAGGGGATGATAAGGATGTATCATTGGCGTTAGGAATAATCCATCACAAGACCCTACAAAAAAAATATTGAGAAGACATCGCGACATTCAGAAACGACTTCAGCCCAGGTGGAAAACTCATACAAGGCACAACTTCTTTCAAAGGATGCTAAACCCCAACCCCCCTTAAGGCGTGTGCCTTCTCAGGTAAATTCTGATACCCCTTCCAAAACTATATTTTTGACAGGTTTTAGAGAGGACACACTAGCAAAGAACCTTTGGCGCTTCCTAAAAACTGTAGGGAAAATAAAAGATATTATATTGCCTAAACGGAGGGATAGAAACAATAAGAGATATGGTTTTACTGTTACTGAGAATGTATCTGAGGCTGAAAAGCTACTGCAAAAGCTTAACGGTGCATAGTTTGAAGTATAAACCTTGCATTTGGCATACGCTCGCAGGAAAAATAGATCACCTCCCTGTCCTTTGGTTGATCATAAGACCTCACCTCCCAGTCACTCTAGCCCCAGGGTTAAGAATGATCAATCTCAGACTTTGGTTGATGATGTTATAAATAGAGATGTCAGACCCCCACTTCAAGGAGAAACTCCATTACGGTACACGAATTTATCTCCAAATACGGACTTTGCAAAGGAAATCTCAAACAGTCTTATTCTTGAAACTATCAATAATGAGTCAGTGGATTCAGTTAGTTTAATTGTTGAGGGATTGGGATTTGAGAATGTTCGGGTGAGAGGCATCAATTGTAAAACCTTCCTTGCATATTTTGAAATGGAGGACAACATCAATGCCATAGACAGAAAATTCCTAGAAATTGGTTTTAGCAAGGTCAATAATGCTCAATGGGAGGATCTAATACCATTCAGAAAGACGTGGGTGGAATGCAGGGGTTTACCAACTATTTTATGGACGGAGGAAAATTTCGATATCATTTTAAAAAACACAAGCTATATTCTCTCATATTCCCCATTCACAGATGTGGATAATTTCTATAAAGTCCCAGAAATACTCATTGAAACTAACTCGTCACAAAGTATTAATTAATTCGGCAGTGTGGTTCTGGGTGGAAAATCAATTAATTTTATCTTGATTGAAAAAGAGGACCAGGTCTCTTCCTCTTATCTAGATTTGATGGATTGACTGTTTTCTTCCCAACTTAAAGAATTCGACAGATCCTGTGGAAATAATACAACAGCTTTACCATCTCCGAAAGGTAGACATGTTACAAGCACACCTTTTGGTAGTGATTCGGAGGACGTAGATATTGAAAATATTTCTGTGGAAAGGAATTTTGACCATACAATAAAGGCAAAGGAACCCCATTTGAGCAGTTTGATTTCTGACAGTAATGCAGCTTCCAAGCTCGACACTCAGGGTAAGGGTTTGCTATCTGGAAGCGTGGCTTTGGACAGTGATGGTGTCTCTAACTCCCATAATTCCTCGAAAGCGAGCTAGATGATAGTAATTCACTATACAATCCAATCACCCCACCAGAAATTAAAGTTTCTAAGTTTTCTAACATCCCGGTTGAGGAAAATTGGAATTGGAAAGTTAGGGAAAACTCGGACTCTGACATTGCAGAAATAACCAGGCTAGCATCCAATACATCATCGGTCTTGGAAGACAGCCAGGGTGATGACCTAATCAGCAGATGTTCCTCCTAACCATCCTTGATGAAGAATCTTAAAATCCTTAAAATTAAGAGCAATCGTCGACAGCCACGAAAAGCAACTAACATTAGGGAAAATAAGTTCTTTAAAGTTCCTAAACGTAACGGTAAAGGGAAGCGTTCGAGCGCACATGTTGGACTTCAATTTTTGGGAGCTCTCCCACTTACGGGGGCTCATACTCAAGCTCTTATTTAAATTCCTACAACAAATGAAGCTAGTTCAATTCTTGAAACTGGAATCCAGTTGGGGCTCATCCTAGTTGGGGATGAAGAAAAATCCCTGGCAGCCATTAGATCTAAGCTCCTCAATAATTAGGTGAACTATCCTAATTATGTTTTAACTGTTGCACTGTATATTGTTTTATGAATATGCATACGATTGTAAGCTGGAACATTAGGGGCGCTGCTAGTCATATCAGTAAATTTAACATCAACTCAGTGGTTATAGAAACAGGGGCTAAGATTCTATGTATTCAGGAAACCAAGATTCAGATGTAGTGTGAAAAATCTGTCAAATCGCTAGGGGTAGGGAAAAATGTGGGTTGGATAGAGGCCCTCTCAGTGGGCTTATCAGGCGGCAACTATTTAGGACAAGGATTGTTTTGTAGTTACAGAGGCTATGGTGAAGAGCTCTTGGATATGGATTAAAGGATACCGCGTACAGTCCAAGATTCAATTTGCTTGCATTAACGTCTATGCACCTCAGACAACGGTAGGGAAACAACTTTCATGGGACGAACTCTCAAGGTTTTTACTGAATATTAAAGAAATAGCCATTGTGGTTCTAGGGGATTTTAACTCTGTCACGTCCAGAAAGGATCGGGAAAATTATGAATATAAGGAACTGGATACAAAAATATTCCTGAACTTCATAGATTCTAACGACCTTTTAGATGTGAAGTTAGCAAACACTTCTTTCACTTTGTATGGGCCTGATAACAAAAAAAGTAGGTTAGATAGAGCTCTAATCAACCATGAGTGGGCAGTGAAGGGAGGTTGGACATTTCTCGCGTTGAGCAGGAAGAACTCAGATCATAAACCTCTCGCTCTTTATATTTCATCTGTTAGTTGTTGGCCGAAGCCGTTTAAGGTTTTCAATTGCTGGTTGGATGATGAGGATCTCATAGCATATATTGGGCAAGTATGGGCAGGATACAAGTCTGGTAATCTCTAAGTTAAACTTAAATCCATCAAGAATTATTTGCGACAATGGAACAAACAAAAATTTGGTAATGTTGATGGCAAAATTAAATAAATGGAGATGGAGCAACAATCAGCAGACTCTCGCAATGAACAAGCCAATGTAAAATTAAGTATTAGGTCTAAATTAGAGGAGCTATATAAGTTAAAATCCAGTATGCTTTGTCAGACAGCTCGAGTTAATTGGCAACTTAAGGGCGAAAGAAACACGAAATTTTTCATCATGCTATTGCTAGAAGAAGAAAATCTAACTTCATCCAAGCTATTGTTGTTAGTAATCATTGCATCACCGGCCCCAAAGAAATTAAAGAAGCATTCCTAGCTCATTTTAAAAACCTACTTGGATCTCATGTAGAGGATGCGGTTTTTATGTTGCCAAAGGGGTTTTTAAATCAACTATCCCATCAACATCGGGAAGCACTTGCATCTCCATTCACATTAGATGAGATTGAACAAGCACTTCAGGTCACGGGATCTACTAAAGCGCCGGGACCGGACAGTCTCAATGCCGGGGTCCTTAAAAAATTATGGAACATCTTGAATGGTGATCCCTTGAAATTCTTTACGATATTTCATGAAAATGGTTTTCTTCCCCAGGGCTGTAACTCTTCTTTTATAGCTCTTATCCCCAAGTCAGACTCATCAATTAGCCCAGCTGACTATCGTCCTATTAGCCTAATGAATATCGCTCCTAAGTTATTATTAAAAGTACTTACCAACAGATTAGGTCAGGTTGTGCATCATTTGGTTTCAAATACCCAATCGGCGTTTATCAAGAAGAGGCAGATGACGGATTGTATCCTAATCACGAGTGAAGTGTACTCGGCAATAAAAGCAAAGAAAAGCAGAGGTGTCATAATGAAGCTTGATTTTGCCAAGGCATTCGACTCGGTTAGATGGGATTTTGTCTTTCATATCTTGGATATTATGAATTTTGATCCAAAATGGATTAGATGGATTAAAGGAATTTTTGAATCATCTAAGATCTCGGTCTCAGTCGATGGTTCCCCAACGGTTGAGTTCGTTCCTACCATAGGGCTTCATCAATGTGATCCACTATCTCCCTTGTTATTTAATCTGGTGGGAGAAGCCCTGTCCCAGAACCTAACAGTGGCCAACCATAAAGGGATCTTTTCAGGCATTTGTTTACTAAATAATAGTAGAGAGTTGATACACCTCCAATTTGCGGATGACGTAATCCTCTTTATAAATAATGATGTAAATTCGATCAAAGGTACTAAAAAAATTCTGCAATGTTTTGAGCTTTTATCGGGTTTACACATTAATTATCATAAGAGTAGTCTTTTTGGCTTCGAAGATGACAGCAAAACATTGCAATATTGGGCTGACCTGTTAGGTTGCAAAGTGGGAATCAGAAGCTTTTCTTACCCGGGGGCAACCATTGGTTCATCCCCTTATTCGGTACACTTTTGGGACCCGCTACTCTCTAAGGTAAAAGGCAGAATAGGCTCTTGGAACTCTGGAAAATTATCGATGGCTGGCAGATTAGTATTACTTAAGGTAGCCATAGACAGCTTGCCTTTGTTTTGGTTTAGTCTTTATAGAATACCGGAAATGGTATTATCAAGCCTAGAAAAGATCCGTAGGTAGTTCTTGTGGGGGCATGCAAATAATTCAAACAACAATCTTCACCTGTTGAATTGGAATGCTATCTGCAAGCCCAAATGTGAGGGTGGACTAGGTTTAGTCCCGCTTAAAGTTCGCAATTTGGCTTTTTTGGCAAAATGGTGGTGGCGTGCATATAGTGATCGACAAGCTCTTTGGAATCAAATCCTGCATCTTCAATTCGGTCACTCCTTGCATTATAAGCTGGAAGATGTAAGTTGGAAACCTGGTAATTCTTCTCTATCTAAATGATTCCTCAGTATCAATGCCAATCCTATTGCAATGAATATTCTGAAGCATGAATCGTTTAGGTGGAAAATAGTCAGTGGTAGCACGACATATCTCTAGGAAGAATCATGGCACGAGCTTGGGCCTTTAATGTACCAACTTCCGCGTCTGTACAGAATATCATTGTTAAAACATTCCACGATTGTCACCTTTCTGGAACAATGGAATTCCAATGCGCAAATATTACATATGTGGTCTCGTCCTATCATTGATAGAGATTTGTCAGATATAGGGTTGCTTACGTCGATTTTATCGAATATCTCCCTTTCTGAAGGTGAACACAGCCTTTGTTGGACTCTAGACAGGGGTCCTTTATCTATCAAAAGGTTCAGTTCGTTATTGCTAAGGTGTAATGCTTCGGTTTTTAATGCCAGAAACATCAATTATAAGTGGAATGTAATCTGGGCAACAAAACTACCTCCAAAAATTTCCATTTTCCTTTGGAAGCTTCAATGGGGAATTCTCCCAACGAGGGAGTTTCTAAGCAGTAGAATTCATTCCATTAATACCGCCGATGTTTGGTGCCTTGCAGAAGTAGAAAATATAGATCACCTATTTTGGTCGTGTGGTTTAGCAGCCTGGGCCTGGTCATTCATAGGTGAATGGTGGAGCAACAAGTATGTCACCAAGCGTACTGTACCCTTCTCAATTAGTAGATTATTATCGCTCTATAAAGGCACTGAAATCTCAAAAATTTGGAAACTAGTGGTGGCAGCGACTCTATGGACCATTTGGCTAACCCAGAACGAAACTCTGTTATCAGGTAATAGAGTAAAAGAATCAGAGTTGCAATTAACTAATTAAATGCAGAATAGATAAATGGGGTAAAGCAGCAAAGCTTCTTACTTTGGGTAATGATCCACTGTGGGAAATTAATCCACATGGAGCCTTTACACTATATAATCATCAAGTCTCTTCTCGGTTATGGCATTACAAGTTTAAAGCTTTTGATTTAGTTTGTGCGGTTGATGGTGCGTGGTGTATTGACAAATCAGGAAACTTTTGTGGGGGTAAAGGAGGGTGTATTAAACAAGGTGTTACTTCTGTGATATATACTTTTTCTGGTCCGGTTCAAATGTCAAATTATAAACAATCAGAAATTGAAGCTATACTTCACATTATGGCGTTGGTATCTGACAAAAACTTTGCTAATAAGAAAATAGTAATTTGCTCGCATTCGGTTAATGCTATCGAGCAAGTACGGGATGGTCTCCCTCGTTACTTTCCTCTTTGTAGTCCCCTCTGCAGTGCTAATTTTCTTTTAGCATCAAACGTCTCATTAAACTTTGTTCCAAGAGAGTACAATGCTAATGCTGACTCTCTAGCCAAAGCTGGGCTGCATAGATCTGTTTTGTTGGGTCGTTGGGCTGCTAAGCTCCCTTCAAATTCCTGAATCCTAAATGTTGCTATTGGGCCTAACCCCCCTCATCACAATTTCTATTTATGTGATACTTGCCTTTCAGGTCCTATCCATAATACTGTATTCAGATTCCTGCATGAATCCTAGTTACAGTGATCTCCTCCCCTATATTGGTAGCTTCCCTGCAAGATTCTGATTAAGCATGCTTAACTTTTCAAGATTTTCAGGGATTATTTCAGATTCTCCTTGGTTATCCCCTGGTTTCTATTTTCTATATCATCTTTTAGGGCCCTCTCTCTTCTATTTGTCTCTTCATCTTTTTTCTTTTCCTTACCCTCTCTATCCCCTCCTCCTTCCCTTTGATTTTATTTTACTTGTCTGACTATGGATCTTGCTTGGCTTGTTCCAGAGGATGGATAAATCAAAATTAACGTTCATTTTGTCCAGCTTGCAAATCCACTCGCAAATGGTAACATCAATGGTCTGGGTGTTATCGTAAGGGATGAGGCAGGAGTTATGCGCTGGGGAGCATTGGATCCTATCCAAGGTATGTCTAAGGTTCAAGCGATCATCTGGGGAGTTCAGTCTGGGCTTATAAAGTGTCTACAGTTGGATCTTCATAAAATCCATATAGAAACAGATTCCCGTGAAGCTTACGACACCATGCGCTTTCAGGAACACATCTTTGTCCCACAAAATCTTAAAGAACCCTTCCGTCAATTTAATACACTGTTCAATAATCAGTTCAGAGACGATGTAACGGTTCGTCAAGTTTCAATAATTAACATTGAACTGAATAGAACAACGGAATATATGGCAATGTTCGGAATGGAGAATATGTCCTACTTCGGGGTGGCTACTGATAATTTTGGTAATATCAACCATTTCCTTGCTAGGGATATGGGAATGGCCCTCCCATACCCAGCTTTTGATCTCCAGCCGGCTCTTGGTGATGGAGAGGTCTTCAATCCTCCTGCTCCCGTCTCTACAGCTTCGGCTCTGACCAAAGTTGAGAGGGAACTAATGCATGGGGATCGTCTACCAGCTTATGGAGACACTACAGACTTGGAGGAGGTAGTTCAAAGGGATCCCAAATATCTATCAGCTTTTCAGTGGTCATTGGCTTCTACTGTCACTCTTTCTATTATACTTTTTAGAAACCTATCACTGAACTAAATAGGTTAGTTATTAATAATTATGGTATTATTATTCTATTGGGAAAATGAATTTTTTTATTACTCAACTATTATACTTTTTAGAAACCTATCACTGAACTAAATATTTTATTTTTATAGGCACTAATGTTATATTTCATTTTCATTTTAGACCATTCCGTTAATTTTGTCTAAAAAACGTTAAAGTTGACTGCTTAATTCGACCCGCCCATAAGATAAAACCCGACCCGTATTTTAAAAAAGCTCTCAAGTGTTATTTGGTGTTCTTGAAGATTAAACTTGAATATGAAGGTGAATTTGGAGTCCAAATTCGGAGATTAAGTAACCAAATCGATCGTTGTGAGACCCTTTACATGATTTCATCAACAAAGATTGATTTGGGTAAATTTTCAATTTTGACCTAATTTAAGGATTCATTTTGGTTAATCGTTCACATGCTTTGAAGTTATGAATGCATAGATCGTTCAATTTTGAGCTTGTATGTATATTTTTTGTGATTTTTGAGTTATGATTTTGTGTTCGCCGGAAAAAGTGGCAGCCACTTGTGTTCTTCATTTCTCCGGTTGGTTGAGTGATCGTTTGTTAGTATAAGTTAGTGTAATAGCCTTGTAGGAATGTATTGGTTCATATGTATTAAGTTTTATTGAGTTTTGTTTCAATTTTAGTATTGCCAGATTTTGAACTCGCCGAATTTTTTTGTTGAACTCGACCGAGTCGAGAAACAGTTTGGTTGTGATTATTGCTACTTGATATGAGTTGTTGAGTTTGTAAGAGTTATTTGGTCTGAAAAATCACTTGAAACTGAGTCGATTTGACCATATATTGGGCTTGGCCAGAGAGCTGTCGATGATCGGTGTCCGGACTACCCAGATTCTGGCAACATGTTCTTCTTTTTTCGGTTGTATTCTTCAAACTTAACGGAATGGGTTACAATTTAATACAAAAGTGACGTTAGTGATAAAAAAAATTAAAATGTAAGTTGAATGGTAGGTTTCTAAAGGAATAAATAGTTGAGTGACAAAAAAATTGATTTTCCCTATTCTATTTTATTAAATGAACTTTACCTTTACCTATGATATAAAGTAAATGTTTTAACTACTATGCTATTATTGAAAAAAGGGAGATGTTTTAGCTGGAAAAATAAAAAAGGCAACATATTGAAATTGAAAAAGATAATTGATATTTTAGTTGAAAAAACCGACTTTGCCCTTCATATATTTGAAAAATGAGATGATTTAATTGCCTACGATATTTATGGAAAATGATATTTTTTAGTCGGGAAAAATAGTAACATGACATGGTAGAAATGAAAAAAGTTGAAAAAGGAAACTGGTGTTTTAATTAAAAAATAATTGATTAATTTAATAATAATAATATTATTAATAAATGATCGAATATCAGATTGAAAATAAAAAATTTCATTATTTCAAATTTTATATTATAATATAGATAGATAAGTCAGTAAACTATATTTAAAATCAATAAAAAAAATAGGATATTAAGGAGTCATGAAATTACTATATATTTAGTAATTATTTAGGAAAAAAATAAAATAAATATTTCACTCGAAAAAAGCATAATTGATTAATTGTAATAATACAGCTTGTAAGTTGTATTAACTTGTAAGTGTACGGGATGTCCGTAAATAATACTCCTCTGTCCGTCTGGGTAGTATATATTGGGGGACGAGGCTTGACACGTATTTTAACGCTCATTTATAATATAATTCCATAAATTATTTTAAATTTTTTACTTTCTAAATAAAAATTTAATATTTAAAATTTTAAAAATAAATTAAGAAAGCATATTTTATATTAAGCTTAAAACACGCATTAAACATTGAAAAAAACATACATACTCCCTCCGTCCCAGTGATTAATATACAAATCATCTGGGCACGGAGGACAAGCCAGTTTTTAAAAATAATATAAGGTGGATTGTGAAGTACAATTAAGTATAAAAAAAATCATGGATTAGCTTTAGGAGAAAAATGGCCCCGCCCACTAAAAAAGTTGAAGCCACCTGCTTTGCCTCCTTTTTCCCTGTTACTACCAATAATAAACTTAAGGACACTTTATCACCTTCTATACACACATTTGCTCTCAAAATTTACAACTCCAAATATTATCTATCTGCCTACAAAAAAAAAATGCCAACTGATTTCTTGCTTCCCGATTTAAACGAAAAGCCAATTCCAGACTTGAATGAAATTCCAGCTACTATAACGGGTCCTGCAAAAATAAAAAGATTGACAAATTTAGAGAAGGATGAAATTGTTCAAATGCTACTTTTAAAGTACAACAATAACAAGCTTGAGAGATGAACGATCAACCAAATTGCCACTAAATATGAAGTCACGAGGTTAGTAATTTCGAAGATATGGAAGGTAATTCAACAACAATTAAAAGTGATGACCAATTTGATTTGAAGAGAAAATACAAAGGTGGCAAGAGTAAAGCTTTTGACTTACAAAAGGTAAGTTCAATTCCGTTACGTTTACGAACCAATATTCGAACACTTGCTTGTCAACTAAATGCACCTAAATCTACCTTCCATAGATTTATTCAAAGGGGAAAAATTAAAACACATTCAACTGCCTTGAAACCTTATTTAACATCTCAAAATATGGAAGTAAGGGTGAGGTTTGTTTTAAACCATATTGAGTGCTCAACACTCCATACTAACCCAACATATGTGGACATGTATTGTATGGTT
>PHNY01068425.1:646-17612 GCA_003724115.2 Anethum foeniculum
TCCTATCTACATGATCATCAAGACAAGTACATTGGGAAAACAAACACTACATCATAGTAACAAGAATTACTAGGCTGCTATGTTACAAGGTCACAACTGAGTAGGCTTGTTTTATGTTATGTTCAGACATGCCTTGAGCCCAACAATAATGTCATAAAAAATTACATAAACGAATTGGATCGTCTTATTGGAAGAAAAACTTAAAAAGGAAAAAAAAGGCTTTTGACAAATAAATAGAGGAAAGTGTTCAACTGAGAAAGTGAAAGTATACTCTTTTGAAGGAATCACATGTCCAGGAGAAATAATTTTATCGTTTAAAAGCTAAAAAATGGCATATAATAAGGAGAAGAGGGAGCAAAATTATGCTAAGAGGATAAAGGAGTAAGGTTATAATGTGGAAAAATTAGAACTTGCAAAGAAAGAAGCCAATCAGCGTATCATGATGATGGACGTGAGTTGTATGCCAAAGACACAACAATTATGTTTTCACCACATCAACATATTTTGGTTATTTACATATTTATATGGTTTTACATGTGAATCTCTGTTTAACTGCTAAGGCTTGCTTAGGTAATACTAAAAGCATACAATTGGGATGGCTAGTTAAGGAACAAAAAAGAACAGCAGCGTTAACAATAACTAACCATTACAAAGGAGTTTAAACTGGAAAACTTAGTCACTGCATATATATAGAGAAAGTGTAGTAATTACAAATAGTTCAACTGAACTTACCGTAGATATATAATATAAAATATAAAGTTTAAAGTTGAAACAAAATAATAGCATGAACTATGAAACTTCATGTCTAAAAATACAATACCAAATTCTGGATTATTATTGTTAGATATGAGTATCACAAGGAAACTATACATATGGGGGGGTGAATGGATAGTTTCAAGTAATATGATATTCTTTTCGAAAATGTTTACTGTATAGTGTGTGTATTTAAATGTGGAATAGTAAGAACAAGAACACACAAATATTTCAATCTACTTTGTATTAAGTAAATAGAATACTACAACTCCAGAATAAAATTCTAGCTTCAAAACGAGAACTGATTGTTCTTGTTTCTTTACAGAGAAAGAAAAGATGAATTGTGACAACTCGGGTCAAATCCCGATTCTTTTTCGAAAACTGGGTCAAGTCCTGATTCTGAGTCCGAAATAAGTCGAAGCCTACTGGCCCAAATGCAGCCAACTTGGGTAAACAACAAGCCCACCACAGGCCCCCAAAAGATCATGATTTGTTGGTGCATAAAGTAGTAGTACTTTTGTCTTATAAACTGAATAGAAGTCCCAAATCTTCTCAACGTGGGACTGGGGCGTTAAAAACTCCCCCACTTAAACTCCTGACATCCTCGTCAGGCCGAAATAGACAACCCCATAGAGCCTAGATCCTTCCTCCCTAGCCATTGTGGGATAATACCGGCTGGCTTCGTGTCCCCACCTCCTGCAACTTGACGCATCAAGCTTTCGAGAGTCAGCTCTGATACCATTTATAACTTCCAAGCCCATAACCGAATGTATACCGGACCCAACAACCCACCACAGGCCAGTCCGAAAAAGCTAGCGATTTGGTATACAATAGTTATTGACTTTTCCTTATAAAGGCCCCAAACACTCTTATTCTTATTGATGTGGGATGTTACAAACACCCCCTCTTATAGGGTCGACGTCATCGTCGAGCCCACAAACACACACATACGGAGCTCGGGCAATGCCTCTACACTTCCGGCCGGACAGAGCTCTGATACCATATGTGATAACCCGGGTCAAGTCCCGATTCCGAGTCCGAAATAAGTTGAAGCCTACTGGCCCAAATGCAGCCAACTTGGGTAAACAACAAGCCCACCACAGGCCCAAAAAAACATGATTTGTTGGTGCATAAAGTAGTAGTACTTTTGTCTTATAAACTGAACAGAAGTCCCAAATCTTATCAATGTGAGACTGGGGTGTTACATGAATATTCTTTTGTCTATCACAGTTATGGCTAATGATTTGATGTGCATGAGATATAAGACCTATACAAAACTAGTGCACATACTCATTTTACACAAATACCCTCTAACTGCTTCTGACAGCTCTAACACACCACCGAGGGTACACTGTGTAGATAAGGACCACCACTAGCCGTTCTTTTCTGTTTCTTTCTCTTGAAGTTTAGGTGTAGATTTGCTACCTGCAAATTGGACTACAGACCAGTACAGATGCTTCCAGTGTCTGTCTTCATTTTCTTTTCGCCTTGTACCTTCTTTTGTCTTGTTGTTAAACGACTAAGTGTTGATATCGTGAACTTCAGTATTCCTCTTCTCCAGACATGTCGACATAGCTCTTTGAGACTTTGTTGTATGAAGACTTCACGACATAGTACAACTGAGACTTTGCTGTATGAAGATTTCACGACATAGTTCAACTGAGGACTATGTGGTATAGCTATGTTGAAGACTTTACGGTATGGCTAAGAGGAGTATGCTACATAGCACAAATTGACTTTACGGACCAAGTATTTTGACTTTGTGATATCAACACTTCGCGACATAGCTTTAAGGACATCACAACATAGTTCATTTTGACTTCCTGACATGGGGACTTAGAAAGTTTTCTGCACCTTATTTCTTCAAAGTATTTCACCCTACTGCATGAACAACTTGAACTTCTTCCAGGATGATTACTTCCAGATCCTATGTACAATCTAGTTGCTAGAAACTTTCTAAGCTCATTATTAACTTGAACAATCAGAATAAACCTAAGTACATGAGAACAATACAAGTACATTGGAGACTTATACTATATCACAGTGATAAAAACTCACTAGGCCATGTAAGTGACATTATCACAATGTGTATGCTTGTTAAATGAGGTATTCAGACATGCCTTAAGCCCAACAATCTCCCCTAAATTGTGAGTAAGATCTTTAGGCACAATTTCATGTCTGATAACAAGCCTACCAAACATAGAAGTAATAAAAACAGAGAATGTACACCAGAAGTGAATTTTGATTATAGAAAATGAAAGCTTACGAGTAATTTTCTTGCTATGACAAAGCTTCATATTCTAAGTAATTTTCAACATAGTCATCCCACACCTTCTTTCTTCTGGCTTCTTATGCTGCTTTGACTTCTGCAATAGCTGCAAGTATTTCACCCTGGCTTCCATTTCTTTAATATGGGGTGAATCTTTCAAATCATCAGTTGGTGCTTGCAGATAATTTTCTATATAGGAGTTTAAGAAATCCATTTTGATTATGCTTTTCCCTACATATGGATTTTTTCTCTCCACCACATATGGATTGAATTTGACTCTACACAGCTCCTTTTCTCTAAGCTTTCTCCTCTAGTTCCTCCAACTCATTTTCTTTCTAGATTTTCTTTTCTTCCTCCAACTTCTCCAGTTCTACTTCATGCTCTCTCTTCAACTTCAGGAACTTAGCAATTTATAGCTTCCAATATCTTTCATCAATTTCCTCAAAGTTCAACAGAGCATTTATTCTTTCTAAATCATAGATGAGGAAGAATCTCCATTCACCTAACTTCATTTCCTTTTCTCTTCCATCAGTGTACTTAATTTTTAGTCGATCTATAATCAATTTTACTTCAAAGATCCCTTGAGCTCTTAGAAATGCTATGGCATCTTGATCATAATCTTCATCTGAAACTGGTAGATCCAGACTAACAACATTTGTGATAACTCTAGTTTTCTTTGATTTCCTTGTTCTTCTAGCTGCCATCTTGAAATGAACTTTCTTGACTTGAGGTAGCATAGAAATTCAAGGTGATCCAAACTTAAGTAACACATTCTTTGAAAGCTGCTCCCCCTGTCCTAGATTAGACAGTGCTCTCCTCTCCCTTAGTATCTTTATTCTCCCACTTAGGCTTATTAGCAGACTGTATTGGAGCTCTAGGATTTGAAAAAGTTGAATATCTAATTTTGTTTGAAAAGGATATGGATTGAATATCTAATTTTGTTTGAAAAGGATATGGATTTTCTGTTTACAGGATTGGATCTTAACAACTCTCTTGAAAGGTAAGAGAATTTCAAGGTAGGTTCACCAAGTGATACCTCCGGTTCTTTAAGATCAGTTTTACTCGAACAGTTTTACCAAGTGATAATTTTTCATCTAATTTTAATTAATTCGATAGTGTATTTTAGTTTAAAAAGGTAATTTTTAGGTTATTAATAATTGTAATATTATTATTTTATTTAATTAAATAGAATTATTCATGTTATTTTTGGAATTTACATGAAACTTGGTTAGAAAAAATAAAAAAGGTAAAACGGAGGTGTTTTATTTGAGAAAGATAGAAAAAGGTAACGTGTTTTGATCGCACGTGATATTTCTGGAAATAGAGGTGTTTTTTTTGGAAAGGGGAAATAGAGGTGTTTTAATTGATAGAAAAGGTAACATGTTCTAATTGAAAAAGGTAATTACTTGTTATATTTTTATATAGTGTATAAAAAACTTTTTATAAAATTATTTTTTAAAAATATATAAATAAGTAAGGGTAATTATATAAAATCAGTATTTACCGAAAAACACGTACCGACCAAAATTTTTTACAAAACGGTATATATAGATTTTGGGGGCCGCAAATAGTAATTGGATCACACAAAAGTTCCTGACCCGAATTCAAGAGTGACAGTACCCAAACAAACGGGCGATTGATTGAAATCGGATCCAACTCGAAGAGGACACCCTGACACTGGGTTATGATTTAAGCACGTCAGGAAAAAAAAAATGTCAGGCTCAGGCAGGCAGCTAAATGAATCATAGACCCAGTACATACAATAGAGTAGTACCTATTTGCAGAACCTCGTACAATCCAACATTTCCATATTCATAAGATCCGCCGCCGTTTCAATCAAACACAATCAACGATGATATACACACACCCTTACTAAAAATGCCTTGTTTTTGTATCCTTTACGTACATAATAATATCTTCTCAATTCATTTTTCCAACAGACATGTCAAGGTATGCCCCTCTTCTCTCTCTTTTTTATTTTTATTTTTATGTTTGTACATATTTGCCAGAGTGTTTATTCTACTTTGAAATTACAGTTATATGGTGTGTATCTTGTTGCTAGGTTCTGATTCTATCGTTTTTATAGTTAGAGCCGTTTTTCGATAAAGTTTCGGAGTTTGTTACACTGGAATCAACTAATTAAAAGTCATAATCAGAACTTTGAATGTCGCCAGGCTGCAAGAAAAGTAATTATAGAATATAGGTTAGTCGAATTAGTAAGGATTGAGTTAGTTGCTGTGTGATTAGTAAAACTGTAGAATAATTTACCATTAGCTCTGAAAATCCGTGATTTCTTTTGAAATGGAGTCCATAAGTTGAGAAGCTTGTCTGTTGTCCACTGTTATGTGTAATTTATTATTATCCTGAGATCCCTTTTTCTAAATAATTACACAAACTTCTGCTCGTTTATACAAAGCCCCTCTCAGGCAAAGCTTTACATTTACGGATTTGTTATTTTGAGAGCACTACTTATAGGAAGATTTGGGAAGAGATTAAGTTTATGTTTGTTTCTTTCCAGTTACAATCCATAGATTGTTTACAATGTTCACTTATTCCATTATACTAATTCCCTTGTTATATAGTGGCAAGGTACCCAGAGTGTTTCCTAATTCCTTCAAAACAAGCTAAACACTGATTTAAATTTGGACAATTGGATGAACAGATAGCTTGAGAATTGAATATAGGCTAAATTGTTTGCAAGAATCAGTAATTATAGGACATCAAAGTTTACACTCATTTAGTCATACTTAATACTTTAATGTTGTGTTTGGTTGGGGAGAATGGAATGGAGTGGAATGAGTAAAATTAGTGGCCAACAATGGAGTTTGGAGACGAGATATTAAAAAAATTCGAGTTAGTGCAAATTTGGTTTGATAGAAATTGTGAAGAAAATGGGTATGGGAAGGAATTCGAGTTAGTTTATGTAATTATGAATGGAATAGGGAAAAGAATGAAAAATGTGAACTCCTATATATATATATATAATAGTTCAACTATAATACCATTCCTTCCATTTTCATTCGTCCCAACCAAATACAACATTAGAAAAATATGAAACTGAACACTGGATATAGTATAATCAAAATTAATTTAGTATACTTTAAAGGGATAACTAAAACACTAGATTTAGGATAAATTTAGAGTGAATAATTCAATGATTTGGACACTATTGATCTCATGAAACAAGCATAGTTGTAGTGTTAAATTTAAGCAATTTGGCCATTATCGGGGGATAATTAATAACATGAAACAAACATAACCTAGGATAACTTATTAGATAAATATCTGAACTTTGATAAAGTTGAAAACCATGATATATAATTTTGTAGACTTTTTATTGGGACTATATGTGAAGAATCTGGATATGTACCGAAGTTGAGGTCCACATGTTGTTGGGTAGAATTTTTATATAGTGGACTCAGTTCTGATTATTATTATAAAATATGGTTAAGCTTAAGTCACATCTTAAAAGGACTTTACGTGCAATTGAAGATTATATCTGTGCTGTTGTAAAACTCAACAATAATTTAAACCGAAAATGATTTGATAATATAGTTTAAGGTATGCATTTGTTAACTGCAGATTACTGGCATTCAGCAATATTAGGAGGGCAGCAAACTCCCTTCTCCAAACTCCAAAGGCCAGAAACTCTCGATTGTATAATTGTGGGGCACCATGTGCATATGGGATACCATATTCACTGTCTAGATTGTACTCTCAGTATAAAGTATCAAACAGGAAACTTGTCTGTTGCATGTCATATGAAGTAAAAACAACTTTGCAGAAGACTGGAGGTCGTAGAAACCTTTATTTTTTAGCAGGCAACAAAATATCATCTCATGCTCAAATTGCTTGGAAAAGGCTCTCTCACATTTGTTCCTACAGTGCTCCAATTTTACCTCCAATTAGTAGAATTGCTTGTGCAGTGAGTCTTTCTTTGACCCGTTCACACCTGGTAGCACCTGGTGTTCTTGCCTTAATTTTTAGGGAACTAACATGTTCAAAAAGAATATGGGCAGAAGCAGAAGGTTTTCCCTCCAAAGATTCACTTTACATGCATGCACAAGATGGGCATGTTTACTTGAGTTCTTTTATTTTCTCTCTTTTTGAAGGTTTAATAATGTTTTTTAGAGCAATATATTTGACGGTTATATTCTCACCTTGCATTGCTATGGCTCCATTTGCGGATTCTTTTGGCATTGAGTTTAGGAAGAAATGGCTTCGTCTTGTTCATTTAACCCTAGAAAAAGCAGGCCCCGCATTTATTAAATGGGGTCAGTGGGCAGCAACAAGGCCAGATCTTTTCCCCAGTGATATGTGCACTGAGCTTGCCGAACTCCAAACGAATGCTCCAGCACATGGCTATGATTACACGAAAAAGACTATTGAAAGAGCATTTGGACGAAAGATTCCTGAAATTTTTGAGAAGTTCGAAGAAAAACCTATTGCATCTGGTAGTATTGCTCAGGTTCATCGGGCTACTTTGAAGTTCCGATATCCCGGGCAACGTAGTAGGCCTATTCTTGTCGCTGTAAAGGTCAGACATCCTGGAGTAGGTGATGCAATTAGAAGGGATTTTATGTTAATTAATTTCTTTGTGAAATTTTCAAAAGTCATCCCTACCTTAAAATGGTTGAGACTGGATGAAAGTATGCAACAATTCGCTGTGTTCATGATGAGTCAAGTTGATCTTGCGAGGGAGGCAGCTAATTTGAGTCGTTTCACTTACAATTTTCGCAGATGGAAGGATGTATCATTTCCCAAGCCTCTGTACCCTTTGGTGCATCCAGCTGTCTTAGTGGAAACTTATGAACATGGTAACAATATTCTGCACTATGTAGATGAGGTTGATGGACAAGAGCCTATTAAAAGTGGTCTCGCCCATATCGGGACTCATGTTCTTCTCAAGATGCTTCTGGTACTGTATAATTTATATATTAAAGTTGAAGTGTCTGTTTACCCATATTATTGTCATTTGGTTTAGTTATGGTGTACTTTTTAGTTTGTTGTCCGCATATTGTGCTTTGTCTCTTATCCTCCATTCCATATTGTTTATTACTGTTTATTTCCCCCATCTTTTTATTTGGTTGAAACTTTATTGAGTTTAATGCTTCTGTTTGTACTGAATTTCCAGGTTGACAATTTTATCCATGCGGACATGCATCCAGGAAATATTCTTGTTAGAGTTAATCAGAAAAAAGCTCCATCGAAAGGGCTGTTCAAATCTAGGCCCCATGTCGTTTTTCTTGATGTTGGGATGACTGCTGAACTTTCAAAAACAGATCGAGTCAATCTGCTAGAGTTCTTTAAGGCTGTTGCTCTAAGGGATGGACGCACCGCTGCTGAAAGAACTCTCAGATTATCCAAACAACAAAATTGCCCAAACCCAGCAGCTTTTATAAAGGTGATATATGACAGCCTTAAATAGTTTTCTGATAGGAGAATGAGTAATGGCGAAGTATGTGCGACGGATGACTAATATGATTTGCTACTTGGCTAATGCATATATACATTGTTTATTGTCAATAGGTTAAGTGCCAATCAATAGGATAAAATTATTCTCTGCTTTAGAGACAAATATAGGTTTTGCGTTCCAGTTAAAAAAACTAACTTGGTTTCCAGGTGTCATGTATATTTTATTTATGATAGCCTTTTAATATGTTTTCGATTTTTTAAAATTGATTTCACAATTTTGTCCTGTGCACCAGCTGATAAGATCATGATCAAATACTACGATTTAAGCATACTTCTTCCCTGCTTTAGTGATAGTTAACTACTAAGGAGTAGCTTTTATGAGGTAGTGGTGTCTCTTCAATTATGTACTCTTTAAAAAATTAATTTCTGCTTTTTCAGGAGGTGGAGAGTTCTTTTCGACTATGGGGTTCTACTGAAGGTGATGTAATTCATCCTGCTGATTGCATGCATGAGTTGCTTGACCAAGTTAGGCGCCACAAAGTTAATATTGATGGCAATGTAACCACTGTGATGGTGACCACCTTGGTTCTAGAGGTATGTTGTGCGGATCTTATGCTTATTAGCATTACTTCAGTTACAATCACTATTGGTCAAAGTGTCGACCATTATTTCCACTAACTGAATATCTGAACTATAAATTCGTGTGTTGAAATCAGGTCCTTGGATTCATGCCCCTACGTCACAGTTCAGAATAAATTAATGGAGAATACTTAAGCTCTAAATATACAATCTTGTTCGTATTGTCTTTGTTATAATAACCATGCAAATCTTAATTATAGTTAGTGATGTGAAAACAAGGAAATAGTTAGCGGAAATAGCAAAACTACAAGGGATTACTAATGTGCAGATTGCATTTATAGTGTAGTTTGTTTTATGTGATTGTTTGTGATACTGGGTTTCTAACTAATGTTTCAATTTTGCCCTTGACCCACTAGGATGTTCAGTGTCCAGATTTTTAAACTTATCGTCTGTAACCCATCATTGCTCCTGCAGGGATGGCAACGGAAACTTGATCCGGAATATGATGTGATGCATACATTGCAAACTATGCTTTTCAAGGTTGACTGGGCCGAGTCTCTCTTCTACACTATTGAAGGACTAATGGCCCCGTAAAAGGTGCCCCAGTTTATTCTGTCTCAAAAATTTTGATAAAGTAGTTGAGTACTTGTATGTCTTATGTTGGAGTAAAATATTCATCATTTGAAAATAGAATAAGAGGTGGCATTCATTCCCTACACGGTGTTGTGACAAAGTTATCTGCCATGTATAATTTTACAATGTTAGCGACAAAAATGTAGTAAAAGATTTTTGATGATGATGAAAATCCGTACTGAAAGATTGTTAATGATGGTTGTTGTGCTGCTTACCTTATTTGATTAACACTCCATGCTCTAGCAGATGAAGTCATGTTAAGTACTCTATTCAAGTTGTATGCATCCAGAACAATATGCTTTTAGACTGAAACAAGGAAAAAGTCATCCAGATGCAATATATGCTACTGCTATATACTTCCGCATACTGAAATAAATCATAGATCTGAAAAATATGATTGAGTGCAGCGTAGATGAATTGAACCCAGCAGCAGCGAAGTTTCAGTAAACTCGAATCTGCTGCTGAAAATGGGATTGGAGATCATCAACGCTGCACTCAATAACTTTTTAAAGATCTGCATTGTTTTTCTTTTATGGTATTGCTGACCCTTGTGCTTCCCTTGAATTCAAGAGGCTCTATATATATGAATTATACATGTACTACCTGCCCATCTTTATCTTGCTCACTTGCTGGGTGATTTGTTTGGTTTAGTTAGAGAATACAATGGCATATGCAAGGGGTTGTACGCTATGGGCTGTTGATCGTACAACTGTACTACTTGCTCACAGTTTGATCTAATTATTTCAAATGACCCTGGCTAAAGAGTACTACAGTTTGTACTTGGTAATGAAGTACTTATCCATGCCTCACATTGGAATCACATTATTTTGTACTGCTTCCTTTTCTTTGTCGTCGTTGAGACTTTGTAGCATCTTGTTCAACAGTATATCTGTTTGGTCACCATAACCGTCATGCTTGTATTTATTTCTAAAGATAATGGTATTTTACTATATGTATTATTAATTTGGGGAAAAAATATTTGACGTAAATTAAATTAAATATTTGTTTACATACAATTTTACTCTAAACTCGACTACCTGAACCCTTGACCCTGACAAAAAAAAAAAAAAACCCTTAACCGGTTGAACGTGATGCTGACTGTTGAGTTCGCAAAATAATTTTTTACAAGAAACAAAGCATGATTTATTTTTTTAGTTAGCAATATACAAAAACATCTACGCTATTTGGCTGAAGTTTCTTTCTAGAAATGGATCCAGGAAAATATAAATCCATCAATGTTAAATAAAATAAACAAATGAATTGTTTATTTAAAAAGAAATTCAAAAATAATCTATAAAAGCACGAGTTTCTAAAATACGTAGTTTCTATTGATTTTTTTTTTTTTGCCAAGAATGAAACTGATTTCATTAATCAAATCAAATCATCCATCAAAACTTTGATGAACCCCGTGTGGTTGTCACTCACCCGCCAAATACAATCAGCTATAGAATGAGTAGCCCTTGCTAAGAAGTCGGCTACACGATTCGCATATCGTTTTACAAAAATCACACTAACCTGTCTATCTTTAAGGTTCTCGATTATAAGCTTACATTCTTTTATAATCCTACCAAAATAAGAAAGCATTAAATCGGAACTCCTCAATGCTTGTACCACCAGAAGACAGTCAGTTTCTATAGTCACCTCCTGCCAGCTTGATTCTTTAGTCCAGCTTAGAGCTTCACGAACACTCATTGCTTCAGCATTTTCTGCAGGGACTCGTCCCATGTATCCGCGAGATCTGGCAGCTAACACTTCTCCCTTATCGTTTCTAACCACAAAAGCAGAACTATGGCTGCCTGAATCATCAAAAGTTGCAGCATCGCAATTTACCTTAACCGTATTTTCTTTTGGTAATTCCCATTGCTCTCGACCATCTTCATCGGTTATAAGACCAATAAAGTTGTCGAAGGTTCTATCTTGAGCTTTCTTCCATTGGTTAAGGACCGTTCTTGCAGACACCACTACGTCTCTGACTTGTAGCCCTTTTTGCTTCCATACCAGATCGTTCCTCCCCCTCCATATAGTCCAACACAACATTGCTGCATCCTGACGCTTGTCTTTTGACCATGTATCGAAGACTGTTACCATCCATTCAAGAAAAGATTCATGGTCCTGCATATCAGTTCCCACATATGTCTGTGCCTGATGCTAACATTCTTTAGCAAATGTACATATTGGTAAAGCATGAACAATGGTTTCTGGACCCAGTTGACAGTGGGGACACACGTTATCTATGTTGACATGCTTCATCTGTAATTGGGATTTAGTGGGAAGGCAACCCGTAGCTGCACGCCATAATATATTCTTCACATTTGGGGGGATCTTCAGGTTCCAGAGCCTCTTCCAACACCTACTATTATCCAGATTAACTAACTGGTTTTTTTGAAGTTGAAGCCACATATATGCAGATTTAACTGAGTAAACTCCCAGCCTTTCTTTGTTCCAAAACAGCCATCCCTATCAGTGCTATTCAGAGGAATAGAAAGGATTAACCTGGCCTCTCTATCCTCGAATATATCTGAAATTAATTCCTCATCCCACTTGTGTTCTCCTATTTCAAAAAGTGAGTTGACTGTAGCACCATGTAAAGCTTCGGAATTAGTATAAACAAATGCATTAGTCGGGTCTGGTAACCATGGGTCTTTCAGCACACTAATTGTGGTACCATCTCCTACTAATCTCACAACACCTGCTTTAAGAACATTTTGTGCCTCCATTAAACTCCTCCATACAAAGCTTGGACTTCCTCCTAGTTTCGCAACTAGATAATTACCAGTTGGGTAGTATCTTGCTTTAAAAACCTTTGAAACCAAACTCTCAGTATTAGTTAAGAGTCTCCAAGCTTGTTTGCCCAAAAGTGCAATATTAAAATCGTGTAGATTCCGAAAACCCATTCCACCTGCAGTTTTTGGTTGGCACATTCTCTCCCAAGACATCCAGTGGATGTTTTTATTCTTTTTCGCTGATCGCCACCAATATTTACACATGACTCTTTCCATATCTCTACACAACTCCAACGGCAACAGAAAAACTTGCATTGCATAGGAGGGAATAGTTTGTGCCACAGATTTTAAAAGAATCTCCTTACCCCCTTTCGTAATGCACATACTGTCCCAGCTATTCACCCTATTTGTCATTTTATCTTTCAGGTATCCCAACATAACACTTTTGTTTCTTCCAAATGAATTTGGGAGACCTAGATAGTGACTTCCATCTTCTGCTTCGTTAAACTGCAGGACCCCGCATATTTCTTATTTTGCTGCATTAGAAACATTTTGGCTGAAAAAAACACTTGATTTATAAGTGTTTATTTTCTGTCCTGATGCTCTTTCGAAAATATTTAACATTCTAACCACCGTGGATGCTACTCCTAAATTTGCTTTGCAGAAAATGTAAGAATCGTCTGCGAAAAGCATATGAGAAATGGTTGGAGCCCCTCTAGCCACTTTTATACCACCCAACAATCCGCATGCTTCATATCTCCTCATGATCGTAGAGAAACCTTCTATGCAGATTAAAAACAGATAAGAAGAAAGAGGGTCTCCTTGACGGAGTCCTCTACTTGGGACAATATCACCAAACTCTCTCCCTGAGTTGCAAATTTTGTAATTAACATATGTAACACAAGTCATTAATCTGTTAACCACTATTTCATTGAAACCCAACTTTTCTAAAACAGCACGAAGATAACCCCATTCCACCCTATCATAGGCTTTGCTCATGTCTAACTTGAGCGTCATCCATCCTTGCTTCCCTGATGTTTTCCTCCTCATGTAGTGCATCACTTCATGTGCTATCATTACGTTATCAGTGAATAATCTGCCTGGTATAAAAGCACTTTGGTTCTCGGAAATAATCAAGCCAATAACTTCCTTTAATCTGTTAGCGAGAACTTTTGAAATGACTTTGTATATTACATTGCATAAAGAGATGGGACGAAGATCCTGCATTATAACTGGGTTCGATTTCTTAGGCACAAGGACTATATTCGTGTCTATCATCCTCTCCTCAAACATGCCCGTGTCTAGAAAATGTTGAACCACTCTCGTAATATTGTTACCCAAAATATGCCAATGTTTTTGGTAGAAACCGGGACTCATCCCGTCCGGACCGGATGACTTGTCTGGATGCATGTGAAAGAGTGCTTTTTTAACTTCCTGGGATGTAACAGGTTGTAAGAAATTATCATTATGATCATCTGTTATAGGACTATTCATATACTCGACCACGCTTCTCCATTCCGTATCAGATGCTGTAAATAAATCTTTGAAATATTTGTTCATGAGATCTTGAAGACCAGAATCCCAATCAAAATTATTCCCGTTTTCATCATTCAAATAACTGATACGATTAGCTTTCCTTCTTACTTTAGCACTTGCATGAAAAAATTTGCTATTTGAGTCTCCTTCCCTCAACCACAGTTGTTTTGATCTCTGCTTCCAGAACACTTCTTGTTGTGTCAAGACTTCTGTCAGCTTTTTATTTTCGTCCTGAAACTGCTTAACTGATAATTCATCCCTTCGACCTCTCACCAATTTAATGATTCTCTTACTTTGGTCTATCCGTTTTTTGAAGTTACCAGTGATTTCTTGTCCCCAACTTGCCAGTGATTTAGAGCATTCCTTAAGCTTACTGCCAAACGTGATTGAAGAACTACTGGCCCACGTCTCTTCTACTATTTTTCCACACATTGGTTCACGCAACTATGCATTTTCAAATCTGAACTTTCTTAGCCCTGCATTGGTTTTTTCTATTACTGGCTCAAGGAGAATTGGACAATGGTCAGATGTTGACACCTCCATGTTTGTTAGTTTAGCATCTTGGAAACTCATTAACCATTCTTGGGATACCAAAGCTCTATCCAGTCGAATCTCCGTCCATCTATTTGTACCCCGTCCCCTTTCCCATGTAAACTGGTAGCCATTCAACTCCATATCAGTTAGCCTGCACTCTTCTAGGACTTTTTGAAAACTTTGTATCAGCCATGTAGGATAGGGACGCCCACCTCTTTTGTCACTATGACTTAGGACATTATTCATATCTCCCATAAGACACCATGGTAAATTATTATCCCTTGATAAGTTTCTGATCAAGTCCCAAGTGGATCGTCTATGTTCTCTTCGAGGTTCACCATAAATACCAGTTAAACGGTATCTAATGCATCCCTGAGCATTAACTATAACATCAATGTGGTTCATACTATAAGATTCTACAGTAACTTCATCCTTATATCTCCAAAACATTGCCAGACCTCCTCCCTGACCTTGGCAATCCACCGATAACATACCTTCGAAATCAAGTGCTGATTTAACTCGCTCTGCTCTATCTTTTCTGCATAATGTTTCACTTAAGAAAATGATATTAGGTTTTTTTTGGACCACAATATCTTTGAGGAATTAAATAACCCATGGAGGTCCAAGACCATGGCAATTCCAGCCCAAAACATTCATAATGCTAGGCGGGCCCGAACCTCGGAACCCGGCCCATATACGTTTTTTGATCCGTCAACTTGTTCTTGGTCCATAGTCTCATAATCCTCCTCTTCAGAGCCCATATATATTTCTGTGTTTGGGCTTGTGGTTTGATCTGGGTCCGTTCTTCTTTTTTTATTTTCTAAAATTTTCACTCCCCCTTTTCCCGCCCTTCCATCCATTTTATCTCCACGATTTGAAATTAGTGTAGCGTTTTTTACGCCTCCCACTGATCCTTTTTGCACGAAACTAGCATCTTTGTAACTACTATTGTCAATCTCCGATTTTGTTGTTGCTTTGATTGATCCCTTCCCTGATTTTGCGGGATCGTGTTTCTTGGACTCTTCACCGTCTGTAGCTGTCACCGGAACTTCCCCGTCCCCGTTTCGGAGCCACTTTGAACCTATAAACTTTGTCTGTCTTCTCAGAGGAGCTTTCATCCATATACCATAAGGTTTCACTATCTCATTTTCTGGCTTCTCAAAGATTAAACTACAGTACTTTTCCGAATGTCCTACTATCCTACATATGAAATAGAATGTATGTACATTTTCATATTTAAATGTAATCCATCCCCATTCATTTCCTGATTTTCGCATCTTCATCCTTCGTTTCAGAGGTTTTGCCAGGTCCAGTGTAACTCGAATTCTCAGATATTCTCTCCATATTCCCTTAAAGTTCGACTGACATGATGATACAAATCTCCCCAGTTGATTTCCCACTTCTGTGATGATTTTTTCAGTCATAAACCCTGGTTGTAAATCATGTATTTGCACCCATAGATCTATACTGTTCAGTGGAACACATCTTGGATTCACTCCTTCCTGCATCTGTGATATTATGAGCACTTTTCTATTGAACGTCCAAGGGCTTCCTTCGATAACCCTCTTAATATCAATTTCATGGTAAAATTGAAATAAGAAAAGGTTAACATCGAGTTCCTTAATGTAGACACCTTTTCCTGGACGCCACAAAGCTGCGAGTGTCTGTTGCATTGCCTGAAAATCCAGTGGTCCTTCTGTCAAAAACCTACCCACGAGGCATAGTCTAGCATTACATGTATACTGTTGCTTCCCTGCATCTTCTTCCTCCTCAAAAACTAATTCCTCATCCTCCTCATCCTCCAGGACTATATTATTCATTGCGTGGTTCAAACTCTCCATAATATTCGATGAAACTTGTACGAGATGATACTAGGTACTTGAAAAGGACAGAAAAAGAACAAATGAACTGCTAACTTTCAACACATGTCAAAGGACAAGACGGGAAACTCGGTCAACAACTGATTTAAAAAGGTCTTAAGTATAATATGATGTTGTGTTAAGGTTTTGTTTTCTATTGATAGTTTCAAAGGAAAAAAAAACACTATCTATTTATATTATATATATTATATATATATATAACAAATTTGAAGAAGTATATATATTTAATAAATTTATACATGTACCAATTTATTTTGTACATAGCTTATTAAATCTATACTCTTTTTTAATCCATTCACTATATTAATAAAAAATCCACTTTTTCAATGAAATAAAAAATATCAAAGTACCAATTATCAATTATTGATTGTTTTTCAAACTTGGGTTTGTCTTTTAACATATTTAAATAGTCTATACTCTTTATTAAAAGCAGAAACCCTCTCTAAATTGTACGTTCTGCCATGCCATGTATACAGCGGTATGCCACTAAATATATTAAATTAGTTAAATAATATAATAATAGTAATTATAATTATTAATTAACTTAACTAATCTTTACTTTTTATTAAAAGCAGAGACCCCAAATGGTATGATATATCCTAAACACCAAGTTAATTAAGATATGAGTATATTACTTAAAAATT
>PHNY01068462.1:4234-22351 GCA_003724115.2 Anethum foeniculum
TGATAGAACATTAATATTAATAATCCAAATGTCTTACATCAAAAACATAATAGTGTTGTCTATAGGGCACTAACACTAACACACATTGCACATGGAGGTGGTTCATGCACAGGTGTCAAACCTACAGCTTAATTTGGAGAGAAAGAAATGCAGACACATAGCTAAAGATACAGGAGCGTATGAACATAATGAAGATGGTCCCAAATAAAGCTGCAACGTATCCACTCAGATTGGATAGGATGGTTTGCTATAAATGGGTGTCCACAATTTGTTGTACAAGGCTTTCTATATAGTGTGCACATCCCATATTTAGCTGTATGTGTGAATATAAAGAAAAAGAGAATTATTGTACTCAGTATTGTTTTTCTTCTCTGTAAGCTAAACTTGAGAAAGTTCTCGTCAGTAAAAGCAAATCGATTTTCTTTATTAATAATAAGTAAGTTGGCCAAATATCTGTGTGTTGATTGCTTTCATATTTTTCATAAGATATTTGTACTTAGTTTTTAAATTAGAAAAGTTCTTAAAACTAGTCATTCACCCCCACTGCCTAGTCATTTGATATTCTTGTTCTCTAACAAGTGGTATCAGAGCAGGCTATAGACATCACTACTAGAAAAAGGTCAATAGACATCAGTTTTGGACTGATGTCTATTTACTTAAAAACCGATGTCTATGCGGGTATAGAGAAAGGTATTTTTTTTCACATCGGTCCATAACCGATGTGAAATGTCAACCCAGACATCGGTTACTTCCCTTTTTACATCAGTCCAGAATCGTTGCAAAATATCACCATAGACTAATATAAATGAAAAAATAGTCTTTATTGCTTTTTGATATAGGTGTAATAAGAGTTTTTAAAAAAGTTTAACATGTCATACACAAGAGTTAAATATGAATTTACATCAGTATATTAGAAAAAATGATGTATATTAGACCTATTAACATCAGTCCTGCACTAGAAACGATGTATAAGTTTTACATAGACATCAGTTCTGAAAGTAAAACCGTTGTTATTACTGATATGTACATCAGTTTTGAGCTGATGTAAAACAGTCAATAAGACATCAGTTCTGAATATTATAGACATCTCCATTTAGCTGATGTTTTAGGTTTTAACATCACTACAAAAAGATGTAATTGGTTTTAATTGGCATCGGTCTACTTTGTGCAAATGATGTCTCTGGTACATGTAAAATTAATATTTACATCGGTTTTAAATTTTCAACTGTTGTTAATATCTATAGTGAACTGAAATAGAACAATGCATATATATAAAACCAACCATACAAAAATCAAAATAACAACACCAACAACAAAATAACCAAGTCAAATTATCATTTCTCCATTTCAAATAACTAGTCCATTACCAAAAAAATATCCACAATTTCGATAACCGACAAAAGAAACTTCCCAACATTCACAAAATATACCCCTTAGCAATGTGGTAGATGAATAAATCAGCTACCTCTTAGCAATGAAATTCATCCTTTAAGCCTAAGAAAAAATCAGGAGGTGCACTGCCAATTTTTCGCATAGTTACATAATTTATTTGGCGCCATGTTCCTCGTGGCCATCTGCAATGAGAAATGGTTGGTCTATATATTAACAAGACTGCTCCTACAAATAAAAATATGTAGTTCTACTGAACAAAAAAAAGTCTCACAAGCAAGTGAAACAGCCAAGTTGGCTTGAGCATCAGCATCAAATCTTAACCATGTAATCTTTATCGACCTAAACATATTTGAGTTGAATTAAACTTTGAGAAAGAATGCTGTTTACCTTCTTTAGATTGTTAATTTTGCATTCTAATTCAGTAGCTCTTCTTTCTAGCTGGTGAAGACGAGCCTTTGCAATATATCATTAACCATGTAAATGTAAACAAACTGAAAAACACACACAAATCTGAAAAAACAAACAATAAACGAACTGAACCTTAGATTTAACCATGTAAATGTCTACATCTAACTCAGACTGTGACCAGTTTGAAGTCCAGATTTAACCCTGTAATGTATACATCTAATTCAGATTGTGACTAGTTTCACATCTGAATGGAACAATATCATCACTGATTCAAAAGTTCTCCAATTAAGGAGAGAACTTAACATCTATTTAAAACTTAAACTAGCTAGTCAGCCACTTACACATAAAGCAAAATCCTATTCATGACTTGCCCCTAGTTATTATAGTTTGGAAAAAGAAATTAAGTCTTTTACCATATACTACTATTCGAGGAAAATCATAGCTCTATCGAAATAATTGGCAAAGAAAGTGATCAAGCAGCATTTCATAAACATCTAACCTAATTTCTGTTTCACCAGACCTCAAACTTAAAAAAAATCACTAAACTTGTGTTATTAATCTTCAAAGCAATCTTGTTCTTAAATTCAAAAAGAAAAACCATACCTCTTTTATCCCCTTGAGTCAAATGTTCGGATCACATACTACTGCATTTTTTATCCTTTCAACCATGCACTTAATAAGGCTGTTTACAGTTATCACAGATCCAAGAGAGAGTTTTGTTGTGGGAATTGAATCAACCAGAATCTGAAAGGCAACAGTGAGTAAAGATCCACCTGATCCAACCTCAAGAATTCCACCGACATTCAGCTCTGGACCATGAGGAAGTATAGCAAATCCAGATGGTAAAAGAGCAACATCGTCAGGGTCACCACCATTCAAGACCACATTCATAGCAACAATGTCGACTAGTGCATATATCACATAGGAGCTTGTAGGATCCTCACAGCTCTCTTGTAGAATAAGCATGTTGCTTTGGCTTGAGTTTGCGCTCTACAATTTCAGCTTGATAGTTCAGCATAGAAGGCACAAGACTGATATTTATGAACCTTAATGAATATCTTTTTAACTTACATTTACGCGCAATAGAGAGACACAGTTTCCAAGATCACGACCATTAGCAGTGTGTGCCATTTCCTGCACTAGACCGCCATTTGACAGGATGTCCCACTGGACATGCAAGACAAGTTAGGGAAGTACTAGAAAATATTGTTTTAGCTTCTAGGATAAGAAACAGACAAATTAAACTACAATCAAATTTTTTATAATTGATCAGTTGCATAATGGAAATTAATTAAAGAAATCCTCACCAATCATAGTGACTCTGCAATTTCATCTCATATAATGTTGTTTTAAGTAATTTTGTGAAATCTGTCAAATTATATGAGATGTTGTAGCGAGACAACATTTAATTTGCCCTAAGGCGAAGCTATTTCTGTTCTACACAGCTATCTCAATACATGTCATGGACATTAATTGTGACGGCCATGCATAGTAGCGGATGAAAAGAAAATTCTGCAAATGATCTAAAATATAATTCTTACCTCGCTTCAAGAATTCTCATCTCTGAGGAAATCAAAAACCCTTTTCGGAGGAACTGGAATCCAAAAAGAAGTTGCAGCACTAAGCACTAGCAAGTTAACTTACTTCTGTGAGAACTGAGCTATTGGTTGTTAAGTTAATAGAATAACAGGTTTATGAATTTTCAATTTTTCGAAGTGTAAGACTATAGTACCTTCTCCTCACCCAAGGATGGGTTAGATGTAATGTACGAAAGAGATACTCAATCAGCATACACGGATCGACCTCCGCTCTTGGAAGACGGGCTCAAGCCAGTATCAACAGAAGCCATTGGACTTTCTTTACCTTCAGAATAATACCTGTCAAGGATACAACAAAAAGATTACTACCAAATTTAAATACAATTATAAAAAAAAAGTATCTGAACACTTAAAGTGTAGCAACTAACCAGGATTTCAACTTTTTAGATTCTGGTGTCTCTGGATTCATAACAATAACAGTTCTGCTCAATGCAGACAACGACACACCTATAGGCTACAACACAAATTAAAAGTTATGAATACGGTAATGGAAGGCGCTGATGCTTTTTCTAATGCTACAATTTAGAAGGAAAGATAAGTTGGAACAAGAGCAAGGAAAAGGAAAATGATAAAGCTATTTCGTCCAATGCAGTGTGCACGATCATGACAGGATTTGACTAAATCTGTCCCAGCAGTGGAAGTGAGACGGATAACTAAAATAAATTAAACCAAAGACGCCAACCATATACATGAAGACGGACAACTAAAATAAATTAAACCAAAGACACCAACCATATACATAAAAAAATTCAGTGCCATCAGCATAAACACTGAAAGACAGCTTAATCCCAGGTGTTTCAGCACCACAACCACAAATAGCTTCAGACATTGCGCAAGACACAAATACTTGCCCAGTTTACTTGCCAAAGAAACTCTAAATAGGTTGAAAACAGAGACCAAAGACATCTCCGATTAAATTAGAAAAAATATTCAGTTACACCATAAACCAGCACATCAATCTTGAGATGATAATCTAAGTTGAGGCTCTTTCCAGAAGTAAAATACATAAAAGTAAAATACATTTACACAAAACCAAAATCACCAGAGATAAATATATAAATTCAACAATTAATGTGTTCAAATAAGCCAAATTAAAATCACTTAAGAAAACCACATAAAAGTATAGAACAGTCAAATATATAATAGACCAAAATATATGAAAGAATACACTTACAAATCACCTGAGAAGAGAAAACCACCATAATACTTGTCAAAATCACCGGATAATTAGAATATAATCTGTTCAAAAAAGAAAATTCAAAAAAACAAAAATAAAATTGAAAAATAAATGTGAAAAACACTTACAAATTAGGGCTTGATTCGTTTTACAGGACACGATTAAAGAAGCTTGTATAAAGCTTGTAGAGACTAGATTGTTGTTATAGAGACTCGATTACAACTTGTAGACCTCAAATTAGGTTTGCATATATAGTCTTGCACAGATCGATTAGGGTTCATTCGATTGAGTGGGTGTGCTTGAGAGCTAAGAGAGGAAAAGAGAGAGAGAGAGAGACAGAGATAGATGAGAGTCTGAGTGAGAAGTGAGATGAGAGGTGAGTCGGGTTGGGGTCTGGGTAAGAGTGAGTGGGTGAGAGAGATGAGAGCAGCGAGAGGACGAGAGAGATGTTGTCCAGAGAGAAGAGAGAAAAAAGAGGGGGAAATAGAGAAAAAGAAACAGGGGGAATATTTGGAAATGGGGAAATATTTGTCTAAGCACAAAAGAGGGGGAATTATTCTCCGCCTTGTGTTTTTTTATGTTTTTAAATTTTAACATAGGCAGCGGTTTCTTAACGACCGATGTGAATAACTACATTTGTAACGGTCAGAAAACGACCGATGTGAATGTTAGTATTTAATATCGGTTAAAACACAACCGATGCGAAAAGTAGGTTTATATTTTTTGAAAAAAAATTATTAGACGGCGGTTATTTAAAAATCTGATGTGAAAACATATATTTAACATCGGTTGTAAAATGTATTTCTTACATCGGTGATTTTTCCAACCGATGTTAAAAGGGTGATGTCTATTGACCCTTTTCTAGTAGTGCATACATACCAGAAAGATCACACAGTAAGTTCTCAAAAAGTGAGGAGTACTAAGATTCCTAAGTTTGATAGAGACCAATATGCATTGTGGAAAAAGAAGATGATGTTGTTCATAAAAATATCAAATCCTATGTATCTAGACATACTAAGGTATGGTCCATTTGTGCCTGAAATAGAGATTCCTAAAAAAACAAAAGGGACAACAATTGTTCTAGGAAGATGGGTATTGAAACTGAAAATGAAAAAGTTGGTTTAGATGGATGCCTGTAACTCAGAAATTGAGATTCTAAGAATCTGAACATGTTTGGCACTATTGCTCATCTTGGTAGTGTAACACAAATGTGGGATCACAGAGAAGTTCTGTGTGAAGGAACTGAGGAAGTGTGAGATAACAAGAGACAGATACTTGTCTCTCAGTATGAAGCCTTTATAGCATAGCTAAATGAGGGCATTACTGAGGTATTTTAGAGGTTTAACGGACTCATTAATGATCTTAAACTTCGTGGGAAGAATTATGAGACAAAGGGGTTGAACATGAAATTTATACTAACTCTTCAAAATCATTTGGAGTCAAGAATATCATTATTGAGAGAGAGAGAGAGATCTTTCCGAAATCAACTATGATGTGATGTATGGAGTGCTGAGGACATATGAATTGGAACGGTTCCAAAAGAGATCCATTTAAGCCAAGCAAGGTATCATGGCTAATACTTCTTGTGCACTACTGGTTGGAAAATCTGCTAAAATGGAACATATTCTTCTGGCAAAGCTAAAATTGAAGAGATCATTGAGGAAGACTCTAATCTAAATGAAAATGAAGAATATGAAAAAGAAAATTATAAAGAAGAGTTCTATACTCTTGAGGAGCTCGAAAACTTGGATTAGAAATCTATGGCTTTTGTGGCTAAGAAATTTTCTAATTTTAGATTCAAGAGGAATCAACCATTTAAATCAAGAGGTGGAGCTGAACTGGTGGAAGTGGTTATAAGGAAAAGGGATCAAGGGGTGTGAAGAAAACTAGTTACAAGACTGAAAGTGTGGATAGGTTAAAAAAAAGGTCTTTCAAATGTAATAAACTTGGCCATTTTGCTACTGAGTGCAAAAGGCCAAAACAAGTCAAAAAGGACAAGGCCTGTCTGGAATTTGAAGCAAAGTATGAAGAACTACTCAAGAAGAAATAGAGTAAGGCTTATATCGCAAAAGAAAAATGCTGGGATGACACTGATGAAGATGAAGATGATGAGTATCGAAACTATCCACTAATGGCAAAATCATAAGAAGCTGGTGACTCATCAAATCAGGTACTAATTCTTACTTCTATCAGTATGTCTCCTTTTGAATATAAGTACACTGTTGAGAAATTAAGTATTGAAATGTTTAACATACACTAATTTGACTACAGCTAATCAAGAAAATGTTAAATTAAATGCTAAAAATGCTGAGTTAACTAAGAAAAATGAGGAGCTAAGTTTGAACTTAGTGCAATTTGAAAGTGTTTAGAAAGAACTAGAATATCTTAAGAATAAAATCTTATGTGCTGAACAAATTGAGAAAACTCTTAGAGAACATCTTGATGAAAATCAAATCAAGCTTAAGGCCTATAAGAATTCTACTGAAATTATTAATGCTTGCTGTGAGAGAACCACTAATGAAAAGGTTGGCATTAGATTTGACTATTCTGAACCTAAGAAAAAGAAAGGTGCATCTTATAAGAACAAAGGAATCTCCCATAATAAGGAAGTTCCTATAATTTTACAAAAGGTTGAAAAGCCCATCTTCAAAAAGGTTGAAGTGGTGTTTAATGAAGACTCAATGATCATCAAACAACAGCTAAATGATCAAGATGATGCTAAGTAAGATGCAACTACTGATTTAAAGTTGAAACCAGAAGTCAAAAACAATGCCAAAAAAGAAAAGATAACTCAAAACAAAATTGAGAGTAAAACAGTTGAGGTTAAGAAGGTTGAGATCAAGAGAACAAAGTATAACAGGAATGGTAAAATAGGAGTCAATAAAGGGAATGGTTATGCTTATGTGCAAAATGCTTCTAGAAAACAATGTCAGAATTGTGGATCCAAAAATCACTTAAGTTATAAGCGTAAAATTTCTTCTAATCCTGACATGAATATATTTTTTGGTGTATCAGGACACATGAATGCAAATTTGCATGATACTTTCTGTGATAAACCAAATTGCATTATATGTTATGTGACTGCTATTGCTCAATATATCACTGTTAGACAAAAATTTGATAAAATACTCTTCGATAATTCAAACAATAGTGCACACTGTGATACAGGAAACTATTCCATGGTTAGAAATGTTGGCACCTCATCTAAGTCACAGAAAAACACTTCTGAGACTAGCTATAAGATGAAGCACTCTGTATCAAATGTCACTAATGCTAAAATAACTTCTAAATCATCTAGACCCAAACTTGTTTGGGTACCAAAATCAACCCAGAACTGTTTGTGAATGCAGGGCAAGAATGAAACAGTTATGTGGATCTTGGACAGTGGATGCTCAAGGCACATGACTGGTGATATAGCCATGCTAGCACAGGTTGAAGAAATATCTGGCCCATTGGTTACTTTTGGAGATGACAACAAGGGTCTTACTTTAGGTCATGGAAATGTCATCATTGAAGATGTAGCATTGATAGAAGGTCTAAAGCACAATCTATTTAGTATTGGACAATTTACTGACATAGGATTCAAAGTTGAATTTGATGCAGATCATTGCTCAATTACTCAAGAAGAATAAAGATTTAGCCTTCTCTGGTGTAAGAAAAGGAAGCTTGTTTGTTGCTGATTTCAAATTTGCAGACATGGGAAAAAATTGTTGCTTTTATTCTAAAGCAACAAATGAATTCACTGTGAAGAGAGAGAATTGGTTAGAGACATGCTTAAACTTGAATTCTGTCTAGAAGAAATGTATGAGGCATTGTTAGAAAGGAAGGATAAAGATGTCCAGTAACGAAACTAAAACTGTGATCTCAAATACCAAACCTTTACAATTAATTCAAATGGATTTGGTTAGGCCTATCAATGTTCTATCATTGAACAGAAATAAATATGCTCTAGTAATGGTGGATGACTTTTCAAGGTATATTTGGGTTGAATTAATGGTACAAATAATGTCAACTCAAGTGAAGATGAAAATTGTATTCGTCAAGTGGAAAATATGAATATTGGAACAAATGTTCCTAGAAATCCTCTTGAAATTGATGAGCTAGAAAGTGAACTACCTAAAGATGTTCCAAATATTAGGGATCATCCTTTAGACAATGTCTTAGGTGATCTTAGAAGAGGTATTCAAACCCGAGCTCAAGTACAAAATGTTGCAAGTCATATTTTCTTCTTGTCTTAAATCAAGACAAAGACCGCGAAAGAAGCTTTACTAGATGACGACTGGATTGAAACTATGTAAGAAGAGCTAAATCAATTTTCTCGTAGTAAAGTGTGGGAGTTAGTGCCACAACCCAAAGATGCTTCTATTATTGGAACTAAATGGGTAATTGGAAATAAACTAGATCAAAATGGTAAGGTTGTTCGAAACAAAGCAAGGTTAGTAACTCAAGGCTACACTCAAATGGAAGGAATTGATTTTGATGAAACTTATGCTCCCATGGACAGAATCGAATCTATTCGAATGTTTTTGGATTACGGGTGTCATAAAGGTTTCAAAGTGTATCAAATGGATGTGAAATCCGCATTTTTAAATGGGATATTGGAAGAATAAGTCTATGTTAGCCAACCTCCCAGTTTTGAAGATCATGCACATCCGGAGTATGTGTACAAGTTGTACAAAGCGTTATATGGGTTAAAACAAGCTCCTCGAGCTTGGTATGAAAGGCTTAACAAGTTTCTCATTGAAAAAGGTTTCAAAATGGAAACGGCTTATACAACCTTGTTCACAAAATACATTGATGGTGAAATCCTACTAGTCCAAATTTACGTAGATGATATCATATTTGGCTCAACCAAAGAATCTCTATGTAAAGAGTTTTCAAAAAATATGAGTACGGAATTTGAAATGAGTATAATAGGGGAATTGATTTTCTTTTTAGGGTTACAAATTAGACAATCTGATGATGGGATTCATATATCTTAATCTAAGTATTGTAAAGAAATTCTTAAGAAATTCGAATATGGAGAATGCTAAATCAATTAGCACCCCCATGTCAACTTCTGACAAGATGACTGAAGATCCAAAGGGAAAATGTGTGGATACAAAGAAATATCGTGGTATGATCGGTAGTTTATTATATATTATCACAAGTAGACCCGATATTCAATTCAGTATTTGTAAATGTGCAAGATTTTAAGTGGCGCCTAAAGAATCTCATTTATCGTCTGTTAAGCTGATATTTAGATATCTTAAAGGCACCACGGATTTAGGTCTTTGGTATCCAAAAGGGAAACCTTTTCATCTAGTGTGCTTTTCTGACTCGGATTACGCGGGTCATTTAATAGATAGAAAAAGTACAAATGGTACTTGTCAATTTCTTGGTGGTTGTTTAGTTTCTTGGTTTTCTAAGAAACAAAACTCTGTATCTATTTCAACCACGGAAGGGGAATATATTATGGCCGCTAAGTGTTGTGCACAAATATTGTGGATGAAACAAACACTTGCGGATTATGTAGATAAGTTTGATGCGGTATCTATTTTGTGTGACAACACAAGTGCCATTGATCTTAGTAAGAATCCCGTTCTTCATTCTAGATCAAAGCGCATAGATATAAGACATCATTTTCTTCGCGATCATGTAAATAAAGGTGATATTAAGTTGGTTCACATTGATATGAACATAATATTGCGGATATATTTACAAAGCCATTAAATTCAGAGAGGTTTGCAAAGTTAAGATTGGACCTCGGAATGGTAAATTTTACTAAGTAGTTTTTAGGATTCAATAAATACAACATATATTAATTTTAGTCACTTTATTGTGCTAAAATGTAATTTAATATTTATTAATTATTATTGTCTATTTTTAGACAAATTAGAAATTCATTAAAAAATATTTAATTATGGAAAATCTTATTTATAAGAATCTTCTATTAATTAAAATTTTTTCTTGAATTATTTAGGATTAGCTATTTTTAATAATATTACATTTGAAATATTTTATTAAAGGCTATCTCACAAAATTTAATCGGGCAATTGATGCTACCATAGTCATGGTCCTCTTTACGATTCAAAAGGGTCGTACTAGACTCCAAAATGTGTGGTTCTCGTATTATATATCATAATCTTGATATAAATACTTTAGGATCCATGAATCACACAAATTATTAAGACAAGATTTGGGCCCTCCAAATAATCAGGAGGATTAAATTTTAAAATGTCCGTAAAATTATTTCATATGTATGAATATATAATTTTATTTATAAAATTATATAAAATACTCATGACTTTGGAAATATAAATAAAACCCAATTTATATTTCAAGGATCCGGCCCATTACCTTTTTAAGCCCAAACTCGAATCAAATGAATTATTTCAGCCATTTTAGGGAAAAATGAAATTATATATTATATATATATATATATATATATATATATATATTATTTATTCGAATTATGGAAATATCTTTTATATATTTCTAAAAAATTTCACGCTAATTTTTGAAAATCTAACCCATCTCAATTAAAAGCCCAGCCCATTTGATTTTCTACAAAAATCCAGCCCAAGTCAACAACCCTAGTCAAACCCTAGGGAGATTTAATCTCAGCCATTGATTAATTTCAATTTCTAATCCCATCTGTTCAGTATCAAAATACAAAAACAAATAACACAATTTTGTGTCATTTGTTTCTCAGCCTCTGTACGGCCGCTTTCTACAGCTCTCTCACTCTCTCTCGCCTCTCATCTCCATCGATTCATCTATCTCGATCTCCTTTTGCTATTCTTCATCGATTAATTTATTTTCTTGCTTACAGATTATCGATTTCTTGTATTCTTCATGTTTATAACCTTTGATTGGTCAAAGAAGTGACTTTTGTGATGTATTTTTGAGTCGAGACATAAAAAGAGTTGAAGATCGAAGCTAATAATCCAATTAATGAATTATTGGTTGAGAATCATACTCGAACATTCAAAAACATGTGTGTATGAGCTTGTTTTTGTATGTTCTTGATGTGTATGTGCATATTGATCTGAGTCTGTAATGAATTAGTTAGGATTCTTAGCTCATTATGAGTCTGTAATATATTGTATAATTGCTATTAATAAGGAGTCCTATACGGGATAATTCTATGTACGACTTGAAGTGCTTGAGTCTAGGGTTTGTAGATTGCATTTGTATGAAACAAATCGAGTCATGGATGTTAGTTTGTTTTAAGGTTCATGTTCCAATTGTAGATATGTGCTTCAATTAGGGTATCGTGTGTAATTGGGGATTTAGGGCTTGTTATTCGGGTCGGGTTGATAATGGGTAATTAGGGTTTATAATTCGGGTCGGGTCGATATAATTTGATTTAGGGTTTGGAAGTTCTATTTGGGGCTTTTATTCATGAAGTCGAATACATGTTTGAGTACATGATAATTTATGTTTATCAATCTTGGTTTAATGTTGATAATGCAGAAATTATTGTGTCTGATTCATATATCCTTACTGACACTATTTTTTGAGCCCTTTGTTTTGCAAGTACCGGTGAAAACGTGCATTTTCAGGCATCAAGTGCAGTATAACAATATTGTATCAATACCGATTTCATCACGGTATCGGTATTGGGTATGTAACAGTTTCCTATCCATATAGATTCGGTATCGGATCGCCTCGTGTATCATATCGTTATTGTCTCGACAGATTCAAACCAAAGTCATGGAAACTGAAAACTGGTTCAGTTTCAACAGGTAAGGCCATATGGAGAACCACCATGGGCCCTGGTACATTACTCTATCCTTAGTATTTACATACTTACATGAGTTACTGCCTTGGGCTTGAGCTGATTAATTGTGACTATGATGCTTTTAGTTGATAAACTATCAGTACATGTGCTTGACTTGTTTCAATAACTAGTTGTTTATGGAGATTACTGTGTTACATGAATAAAGTTGATTTATTGGTGAACAGTGGTAACTTATTGTGTGATTAAGTGATAGTTTATAACTGTGATGGTTGGCTTTGCTTAACAAATAGGTATTGTCAATCATATTATTCAGCCTAGTATTAGTATACTGTTGATTATTGGTGATTGATATATGTGCTTAGTTTGGTTTAATAGTTGGGGTAATTGTACTCTGTTAAATGATTTAAGTTCAATTAGTGTAATTGCATAACATTTGACATTGCACACACAATTCCCCCTCATAAAGAGCTGGCCATTAAACCTCTTGAGTTAAATGGTATCTGCATCACTGATGAGTAATGGCCACATATAGTTTAGGATCATTTGTATATTTTTTAGAAAATGCTTGCTTATGAACTCTGCTTAACTGATTAAATGGGGTATGTTTCACTCTAATTGGTTGTGTGAATTGAGAATGACATTTACATGTGTATGTGTTCATCTGTTAAGTGAAATACAATGTTGATTGTAATTCAAATTAACTCTTACGTGCAACTCTATTGAAATTTGTGCTAAATGGGAACAGTGTTGAAATGCTAATGTAATTCAAATGTTGATTTGAATTATTATGTGCAGATTTGAGTTTGTATTGAGCCTTTGGACTATCTGTATGATCAAGTTATTATTTTAAACATAGGCTAAAGTTATCTGCAAGATTATGTGATTATCTTGAGTTTTTGTCCAGTGGTTCATGACCTCTCTGCATTACATTAATTACAAAGTAGCTTTACAAACCATTTCATTTTCCAACATCAGCCAAAATGTTACTTCTTGCATTAAAACATTTTCAAATTTTTTATTTGTTTTGTTTTATATGTATAAGTGATAAGTGCATTAAATGATAAACTGTTACTGGTCATTCCTTGCTACTGTTTGCATGTCAAAGTTTTTGAAACTCAATAAAAAAAAACATATTTTAAATATACATGCTTATCCTGTGCACAGCATGGTCATTTCTCTATTCATATGCATGCCTTCTTAACACCTTGCTCTATAAATAGAAGCCTTGAAACCTAGCTCAAACACACACCAACAGCCATACACTAAACAACCACCCGTTGTTCTTTCATAGATAAACTTCCAAACAAAAGGCCATACACCGGCAAACCAGATTTCTCTAACCACATTCAAATTAGAAAAATTTCTAAACCTACCTTCAATAAAGCCAAAGGCTCAAATCACACCCCTCCACAGTTCATTAACCATACAACCACCACAAAATACTCCTTCCTGAAACACAATATGCAGCCTGGCTTTCTTATCAATCTTGAAAGGCTTAATGAAGTTAAAACCATGCTCATTCATTCTAAATGGGAGTCCTTGTGCATTTTTAGAAATAGAAAAGTGTACACTGGTATGGTAGGAGAGTTTTACTGTAATATGGGCATTGGGAAAGGTGTCAATGATACCTTGTATCTCACTTCTGTTGTGGGTGGTAAACACATACTACTTGATCACTTCTTGATCAGTAGAGCACTTCAAGTTGACCCCCAGGTGTTCACCTTGTCTAGGATTGACATCACTAAGGAATTTGTGTTTAATGTTGAGGAATATAATTTGTTTATTTTCTACTATATGTGGTACTGATGTTCCTGAGGAGAAGTTCTTGTCTGATGAGGATATTTCTAGTGATCATTTTCTGCCTCAGTTCCAAGTTGTTCCTTGGTTATTAGGTCAAATATCTTGCCTAAAATGAAACCTGATAAGATCTTTAGCTTTGCTGAGCTCAAAATGATTTATTTGTTGCATACTAGAAGAGTTTACTTCTCTTTGCCCTATGTGATACTTGTCAACATGATACATGCTTCTAAGACTAGTTTCATGCCATATGGATTGCTCCTAACTGCTATATTTGAGTTCATGGGCTTTGACATGAACAAGTCTAGTTACTATATTGTCCAGTCCACTTTGCATGAAGGGTCCATTAAGGCCCTTGTCCCCTTAGAAGAATCTGAGCATGTCCAAGAAACACCTGTTGGTCAGCCTAATTCTATAACTAATTTTTCTAGCTTGTGTGCTAAAGTTGATGAGTTATTTGAGAATATTAAAGTCATGGAAACTGAACTTAAAAATTTGAAAGAGAAAAATGAGCAGTTGAGTGCTACAGTTGATTTTTTGATGGCTTTTCCAGCTGATGGGATGGCTAGAATGAATGTGATGGAACAAAGTATTAATCACTTGGTTCAGGTGCAATATGAGCTGACTTCTACTCCAGCACCTCAGGTGACACTTGTGAGAGGGATGAAGCTAAAAATGGCTATGCACCTGTTAAGGAGGTTAAGGTTAAGACAGAGAAATAATGCTATTGTTCTACAATCTAAGCCTGATGAAATCTGTCTCTATTGCACTCTCCTATTCAAGTTGGTTATGTTTTTTTTTTTGTTCAGTACTGTGTTGGCTGGTTGGAATCTTTGTGAGTTTGTTGAAATTGAAGCTGGTAACTTTAAATGGTTCTTTTGGTGGTCAATCTTTTGGTGCTCTTGCTGTGTGCTCCTGTTAACAGTCCAAGTGCTTGGGTTTAGTTAATTTCAGTGGGTTTGATTAATTTCAGTTTCATTTCCTTCTTGTGCAAACTGGTGTTACTACAATAGTAGTAGTAGTAATATTTATTAGCTTTTGGTGTTGCAATGGCACGATAATCTAGTGCAGAAAATGAAATTATCAAGTGGAAAATTAAAAAAAAATCGATTAATGTTGGACTTAGAGATGGTTCTTGTCCATCGAATTTAAGAGCAGTAGTAGTAATGGAAATATACTTCACTATCAAGTGAATTTTTTTCAAAAACCTTAAAGAAAATACACAAAATTGTGAAATTTCTTAAGGAAAAATGTTAGATATTAGGAGATTGCCACATAAAGAATTTTGAATTCTTTGGTCTTACTCAAATTAAAAATGGTCAATGTGACAACTCAAGTTAATTGAGCAACAACTTTGTCTTACTAATATTTCTATTACATAATATATAGTAAACAATATGAGCTCATAGTAAAGAGAAGTTCATCTTTGCAATATGACACATAAATTCGATTCAATAAATCTCATCTGGGTAATACAATTTGTTTCTAATATTTCTTTCACAGAAAATATAGTAAACAAACAATGGATGCTCAAATTAAAGACATCTTATCTTTATGATATTAAAAATTCTAGTGGCACATTTCAAGGAGAAGTAATTTTATTGTATCTTTATTTAAAAGATGAAGAAATATCTATTTTTTCTTGTACTTTTAATTAGAAGATAAATAAAAATTTACTTGCTCCTCTCAAAGGCAACAAAATAAAAATATTTTTCTTTCCTACCACCTTGTCACAGTTTTTGGAAAGAAAAATTATTTTTTAAATTGACGGATAATTTAAATCATCAAGGGAAGCTATATCTAAATTCTTCTATTAACTTTCTTTTAATCCCAATCTTTTTATTATTTTCTCAAAAGGGGGGAGAGGAAGAAATTAAAGTAGTGGTAAGAAATTTGAGAAATTTATAAGATATTCACGTAAAGTGAAAACAATTTGACTTGTCAGAAATAGGAACACTCTAAGAATGATGTCAGGACGGTGCAAATTTTAAGGGGAAGCTATGAAAGGGAAAGTATGCTAATTTAAAAAAAAAATCTACTAGCATATAACACCCCAGTCCCACATCGATAAGAAATGGGAATTCTGTTCATTTTATAAGGCAAGGTACTACTACTATGTGCACCAACAAATCATGATCTTTTGGGGGCCTATGGTGGGCTTGTTGTTTACCCAAGTTGGCTGCATTTGGGCCAGTAGGCTTCGGCTTATTTTTGGACTCGGAATCGGGACTTGACCCGGTTTCGGAAAAAGGCTCAGGATTTGACCAACCCGGTTTCTTATCGATGTGGGACTGGGGTGTTACAAATCGATAAGAATAAGAGTCTTTAAGGCCTTTATATGGACAAGTCAATAACTAATGTATACCAAATTGCTAGCTCTTTTATGTGACAACCCGGTTCAAATCCCTAGCCTTTTTCGAAGACCGGGTCAAGTCCCGATTTCGAGTCCGAAAATAAGCCGAAGCCTACTGGCCCAAATGCAGCCAACTTGGGTAAACAACAAGCCCACCATAGGCCCCCAAAAGATCATGATTTGTTACTGCACATAGTAGTAGTACTTTGCCTTATAAACTGAACAGAAGTCCCGTTTCTTATCGATGTGGGACTGGGGTGTTAAATGGCATCAAGGGACTTCAGGTACATTTCTAAACCTAACTTTCTGTACTTATTTGTTTATGTGCCTAGGATAGAGGGTTCACATAGGCACACTTTTAATTTCTTAATAATTTTGAATAAATATCAAAAAGGGGAAGATTGAAAGATATCTTGCTCTAGTAAGATTTTGGTATTTATTAAATTATCAAAAAATTAATAATTGGTCACTTAGTACCTCCCACTAGGAGTCAAGGTCCTATTTACTACTGACAAGTCAAATATTGGTCAAACCCGAGTCAATTATGGTCAAACACATGCTGTAAAATTAAATAAAAATATTTTATTGTTTGACTTAGCTAAAATATGTAAAGTGTCATTTAATGGTATTTTATTATATTTTTACAGTGGCATTTAGGAGGCAAACCTTTATATTTAGTATCGATCATTTTAAACTTTACGGTTTTATTATCTTTCAAAACGACGACTCGTACCAATGGATATTTCATGGCTTACACACTTTGAAAATCTTTTATAAATATTCGAAGTGCTTTAACATGACATATTGCCTTCTAATGTAACACTACACCATAAACAGCCTACGGAAACAAAAAAAAATGTTACATTAGGACGGCCTAAATGTTACCGCAGGCCATTTTTGAGCTAAGGTAACATAAATAAAACGTTAGGTATGTGGATGATACCTTAGGGTACCTAAGCTAACTTATTTTTCCCCTAGCGTAACATGCCATTTTATGTTACCATAGAGTCTTATGGTAACATAACCTCGGACTACTGCAACATTAATATATGTTACCTTAAAGTGTTTCAATTTTTTAAAAAAAGTGGGCCAGTGTGGGTCCCACATGTGGTCCCCCCCCACATGCCACATCAGCATGCTGACATGGCATACTAACATGGCTTGCTGATGTGGCATGGGGGTCCCATGTGTGGGCCCCACATTGCTGACATGGCATGCGGGGGCCCACTTTTTGTTAGTATCAAATTTGTACCTATAGTAAGACTTTAACAGCTACTGTAACATTTGTACCTTGGCTACTGCAACACTATAGCAAGCTATTGTAACATTATAAGAGAAAAAATATTCAAAGCTACTATTGGAAAGTGTGCAATCGATTGTACAATTATATAATAAACTACATATCTCTAATACATCATAAAATTCATAATCTACAAACTACAACCAGCAGAGTTCAATCTACGCAAATCATAATAAACATAACTACTGAAACCAACAAATTTACATGGCAAAACTTAACCCTAAACCCATTAGAACACCATTTCCTGCTAGTAGCTGCCCATGAAGTATACATTCATCAATAAATATATAGTTGTTGAAGCTGAAATGAGAAATAAATAAAGGTTAGGTCCAATAATGCTAGTAGCTGCCCATGAAGTATACATTC
>PHNY01068473.1:743-13231 GCA_003724115.2 Anethum foeniculum
TCATTTCCTACCGCACGATGGCGGTAGGAAATGTATAATCAAAACGGTGTCGTATTGTAGCCAACGTGGCACCTGATAAGAAGCAAATACATTTCCTACCACTGTCGGTAGGAAATGATAGACAAAAACGGTGTCGTTTAATGACTACGTGGCAACTGATACATAGCACATACATTTCCTACCGACAGCGGTAGGAAATAATAGACACAAAACCTACCGCCTTCGNNNNGAAATGAGACGATGAAAACGATGTTGTTTTCGTATTGTCAGACGTGCTGACAAGAATGATGTGGCAAAGTGGGCCATGCTTGTGCCATTTCCTACCGACGTCGGTAGGAATTGGCCCTCATTTCCTACCGTCTTTGGAAGCGGTAGGAAAAGGCCCTTTGACTTCCAAATCGGTAGGAAAAGGTCGGTAGGAAATGCGTCGGTAGGAAATGCGCGGTAGGAAAAGGCCCTTTTTTCTTGTAGTGTATATTGAACATGATATTTAAAGGTATAACATATAACGAAAATAGGTGAAGGGTAGGTAAGGGTTAGAAGGTCACTTACCTTAAAGTAGATTCTCCTCAGCTACATTTAAATACATCTGTATTCTCTGCTTGATATCCTTAAGCTCTTGAGAAGACTCTTCTATCTGATATACGGAGGCCCTTAGATGTGGAATTTTAGTTCTGCTCATAGAAAGATCATCCACTTATATCAACCCAACTTTGTTACCAATAGGATTAAATGTTAGAACACCTAATCACAGTGATTTTGTTAATTTAGCTCCTCCTCTAAACATATCAGCAATTGATCCATTGTGCCGTATGTACTTAGGTACATATGAAAATGTGGAGTTCTTAGTAAGACCTCTTTGCTTTAAAACAATCTGCTTACACATATTCAGCCCATGTAGCAGTTGTTGAGTTTGTGACTTTTAGCAAATAGAGCACATAATCCAACTCTTTCCATGATTTCTTCAGAATGTTTTCTTCAAAGACTATGAATCTTTTACCAGTATAAAGAAAATACAGCAGCTTCTCTTTGGGAGTGTTTCCAATAAAATGATTAAGCACTACATGAACTGTAATCAGCTTTTCCAGGTGTTTTTACTATACTTGTTCACCCAATTCATCAGTCAAAGCTGTTGGATCTTTTAGACTCAAAGCATCCCCTAGGTAAACCCTTTCATTCTCTACACCAAGTATGTCTCCTATACCTGGTTTTATAGGTTTAATATTATTATTGAATACTTTCTTCCACAGACCATCATCTCTGACCGGAGGTACTGTTTTATTCTTCTGAAGCAGCTTCTTCTTTTCAGCAATAAAGAGTTGTGATATATTAAGCTTCGAAGATTCAGTTTCTGTCTTTTACTCTCCATCAGGGTTTGTATTAGTGTTTACAGTATCAGGATTTAAAGAATCAGAATATAACAATTGTACTTCTGTGACTTGTGTATCTTCAATATGAGCAATGTCACAGGTTGATTGGGGTGTATCAGTATTTACTTCTTCATTTTGAGCAGTGTTAGTGATTGAAGTATCTTCTTTCTTCTTTTCTAACTTCTCATCCCAGTCTGATCCAAGAATGACTTTCCTTTATTTGTTCATTTGAGAGTGATCAGCTTCTTCTTAAGTGATATCTTCAAGATAGAAAAATCATTTTTACCTTTAAACAAAGGATATAGACATGTGATGATTGGCTTTGAAGTAGTATCATCAACCTTTTTTTCCCTTATCACTCGTGTCAGCATTTAGAATAGCCTCGGACCTTGTCACAGGTCTATCAAAATTTGTTTGGCTGACTTCTTTAATCACAATGCCTTTCTCCTTAGACATTTTTGTTCTTTGTTTCCTGAGAACATCAGTATTTATTGAAACAACATAAGTATTTGACTTAGATTTAAGCAGTGCAAATTCTTCTTCCATCTCCCTGATCTGTTCAATGTCAACTCATGGGTTGTCTTTCTCAAACAACTTCGTTCCTACAACAACATCAAATATTTGGATTTTTCGATCTTTATATTACTAGGTTGTTGTCTTGCCTCTGAACTTCAGAGTTTGCATGAAGTGACTAGCTTCAACACTAGCTTCAATCACCCTTTCAGCCTAGTCATCATAAGCATTTATCAAAGTTAGAGTTTGTCTCTCAGTAGATGTTATTGTAGTGACAATAATCAATTTATTAGATTTCACAAGTGTCCTGCCTCTTCCACCTGTTCTTCCTCCACCTCTACTTCTTACAGTTTGGTTAGTAGACTTAACAAAAGCACTACTAGAGCAAAGATCACCACCCTTATGACTTTCAAATGATTTGTCTCCCTTATTTCCACCATTAGGAGCTTCATCAGCATCTTTAGAAAGTGTAACTTCAGGCGTGCATTTAAATTTAATCACTTTCTCCCCCTTTTGGTATCACCACCAAGAATAATGGAGACTAGCAACTCCAAGGTGGTCGCCATCTCATTCAATTGTCTACACATCTTCTCCTGAGCCTTCTAAATCATGTCCAGTCTCTCGTGACAATCTTCCTCAACTCCAGCTCTTGTTTAGATTTTACTGTATCAAATGCTCCATTAATAAAGTCAACCTCCTCTTGAGTCTTGAGCTGAGTTGAATGGATAGATTTCATCATGACAGTAGAAGTTTTGAGATGTGCAGGAAGTTTAGGATTTTTAATGGAGTCTTCAACTATAATCTAATGATCATGAGCAGTTTTATGAGAGAAATTTAGTTCTGGATATCTCCATTGATACCTCCAGAATAGTGCTCAGCTTGCCTTCTTTCTCTTTCTTCAACAGACATGTCATCAGGAAATATAAGAGCAGTCAAGTCTTCATCAGCATGTGGTCACATATCTTTCTATGTCACTTCCTCTTCAACATCATAATTTAAAGTAGAATTTTCAATCAATTCAATATGAGAATCAACATCTGAGTCATGATCACAATTAACCTCAGTAGCTCCATCCAGAATGTCCATCTCAATTCCTTGAGGATTATATAAAAATTGAATGAAATCATCAGCAATCACTAATCCCTTGCTTGCAGTTCCTCTTCCTCTATAGCTATTGTAGCATTAGAATTTGTAGGTGTAACAGGGATATCAGTATTTGTTAGAATATCAGCATTTGGAGTGGATTGTTCTGCAACTTCCTCTTTAATAGTAACAGGGTTTGTAGAAGATGGAATAGAAATAGTTTGAATGGGCTACAAGAGAATATTAGTATTTGTACTTGTAGGGATTATGTCAGCATTTACACTTTGTGCATAAGAGTTTGGTGAATGTTTGAACAGTCTGAGCATCAGAGCCTGTTCTTGTATATTCTGAGCAACTGCAAAGGTAAACATAGAACAACTTAGATATCTATATTATTTTGCAATGAACTCACCACTTCTCACTCACCACATCTCATAACTTTTAAGAGTCAGAGTTTCCTCACTAGGGTCAACTACACCCTTTCTCTCATCTACCTCTCCTTTTGCCATGTTAGGAGCCCGTCGAACATGCCAAAAGCTCGAGCTGAGCTCGAGCGGAACATGCCAAAATCTCAGCTTGAGCTCGTTTTTTTAACCAACACAAAAAAACACACTTTTGTGTTCGAGTTCGAGTTCGAATTCTTAATGAGCCGAGCCGAACGAGCCCTTAACGAGCCGAGCTCGAGGTTGTTTACGAACAGCTCGATTCGTGAACAACTCTACTAATAACCACCTCTTTCTTCAACACTCATGGCTCCACACAAATTAAAATGAACCCATTCTAAAACATCTTTAGCCTTACAAGGCGTGTTGGTCATTTTCCCTTGCTAGTAGGATTAGCAAACTCGTAAAAGTTCCACTGTTAATGAGTCCAAAGGCCCATCAATTACCCGAATGTCTCCTTAAGTTGAAAGGACCCTCTAGTGTGTAATTATGAGACAACGATAGATTATTTATAATGTGTTGTATATAACTTTTTGTTATTAATTTTAATACATATTTTGTGTATATATAAGACAATCAATAAATTATTTATTTGCAATGAAAGTAATAATTTATTAATTCTAAGTTAGATAATAATATCATTTAATTTGAAAAAAATATTTTATAATTTATAAAAATATTCTAAATGATAATTTATTAATACTTATTTTGTTATCCATATACGATAGACATGTTGGATAGGACTGAGTATGATTGGATATGAGTGGTTTTCGAGGTTGAAACCCAACCATACCAAAAATTTATTCATGAGAATTTACAAACTCAAACCAAACCAAATGGTAAAAAAACTAATCCAGACTCAAACAAAATATTCAGTTAGATTTTTTTGGAGAAACAGACTTTACCTAATTATCCAATTTTTGTATAAATACAAATCAGACATATAGAAACATAAAATCTTGAAATGTATGGTTTAGATCGGAATGGAAAATAATTGCATGCATTTCAGGCGTTTTTACTTTAGTTATATATTTTAACTAATTATAAAGTTAAAATAAATTTAAGAACATGAATAAAAAAGATTTTATCAAATCATACCTAGTTATTTCGGGTTATATTGTCGATGCTTGTGTTGGATATTTGGATTACATGACCATTTACGAAAGAGCCTTCATTATTAGTTCATTGTTTCTTTCCCCCTTCTAGCATATGCTTGTATCAAATAATTCCTAGACAAGCTGTCCCATGTAAAAGTTTACTATATTACAAGCACAACCTTCGCACACAAACATATATATTAAGGTGGTGTTCTCTATCCATTTGAAGACATTGAATATGGTTTTAAAGGAGAGAACCGTTGAAAACAAGGTAGTTAAATTTGTCTGTTTTGTGTTGACACCGGTAAAAATAGTTCTATGCGGTGCCACAGATTTTTACGTAAACACATTGTGTGATTGTGCTCGGAGTATATGCCAAGAAAGTGTGATTGTGTGATTGTGTCACGGAATAATTTCTTAAATTTTGGAGAATTTGTGTGATATGTGTGCTAATTTAACGGGTCACCTTAGTAATATATTTTTTATTCAATATTTATAAATATGTTGTAGGCTTAAATTCTAACTCCCATATAACACACACACACACACACACACACATATATATATATATATATATATATATATATATATATTGATGAGCGTGCACTTTATGTTAATATTATTCCTAAATTTTGGTAATTTTACATTGATTTGGATTTTTATTTAATAAATATTAATATTTTATTATAGGTATTAAGGAGTTATAATAAAGGATGGCTTGGAGTTTACAAAATCAGAGTTGAAGATTGATTTGATTAAAAATCAGATTTTATAGGCGGCTTGCACAGTCTACACTGTTTAGGCCATAACTGGAATTGTAATACATTATTAATATTATTACAAATCATAAAAAAGACTATTATTAAAAATCATAAAAAATATTATTATTAAAAATCATAAAAAGACTATTATTAGATATATTAGAATGGAGAGATCAGATCTAATACATACGGAGGCAGGAGACAAGTACCGGCACAATAGAAGAGGATGAGAAGAATTCAGCCATTGAAGACATTCAATTGGCTTTGTTTTCTCTTATCTTTTTATATCTCTTCTTATGAATATGTGTTGGTTTTGTTGGGATTGTTTTCTTAGGATTTTTATGGATCCCTAGTATGGGATTGTTGGTGTTTGATAAGAAATGCTTTATGCAGTTTGAAGTTTATTCGTTCAAGTGCTTTTCATGCTAATACTTGTTATTGTCTGATCAACTCTAGTAGGTTAACGAGTTAATTATAATACAGAGAGGGTTATAGTTAATTGAAACAGTACTTGAATGATGCATGATTATATCTATTGATATTAATTTTGTGACGGTATAAACATATATTGTACCTTGCATAGCCGTGTGAAATTGGTGCTTAATTGAATTATGGAAGTTAAACTGGGCATAGACATATGTTAGTTTAATTACAGAATCTATACCATGTCGTGAGAAACCTATGATTATTGAATTTCAGGTTAGTGAACTATGATCTTACTGTAGTATTACACTGCTTTGTTACCGACATGAACATATTAGGGGAAGTAATTATCTTGACTCAGCTTTTCGCATCTGAACTTATCCATATTTTTGCTAGTATATTACTCCCTCCATCCCTTTTTAGTTGTCATATTTGACTGTTGACTGGTCAAATTAACTAAAGTTTGACTGAAATTTATAAATATTTTATAATTTGAAAAAATAAAAAAAATTATATCATCGGAAAATATATTTAATCTATTTTAATATATTATTTTCAATTTTTTAAATAAAATAAAAATAATTTGTAATTTTTGGTCAAATATTGGTTAATTTGACCGATAAAAAAGGAAATGTGACAACTAAAATGGGATGGAGGGAGTATTAGTTAGTTAATTTAGTTATTAATTAATTAGCTCAATTAGATAAACCAAAACTCATTCTTATGTTCTATAACTGAACTATTCGATATTAATTGCGATTTATACAAACTTACAGTCCTTGAGGAACGATATCTCGTATTTAGTACTATATTACTTGTTTGCGATTGTGTAACACTTGCACATCAGCATTTTACGCAACAAGTTTTTTTGATGAGCGTGCACTATATATTAATATTGTCCCTATATTTTGGTTATTTTGTATTGATTTCGATTTTTATTTAATAAATATCAATATTTTGTTATAGGTATCAAGGAGTTATAATAAAGGAAGGTTTGGAGTTTGCAAAATCGGATTTGGAGTTTAATTTGATTTAAAATCGGATTTAATGGGCCACTTACGTAATCTACGCTGTTTGGGCCATAACTGGATATAATTAAGTTTTAAAAATAATAAATATTTACTAGATAATACTAAAATAAGTAGATTGATATATGAATTAGATTTTAACTTTTTAAGTGATCACTTTTTCTCACACCGATTACCCCAACAAGTTTCATTTGGAGTTTACACTATGTGTTTTAATTTGAAAGTGATAAGTTTTATCATCATTTTTTATTTCTAAGACATCACCATTTTGCCACTTGTTCATTATTGCGCTGAAATGTGCCGCTATTTCCTACACATTAATTGTATTAAGATCAAAGGCTTATAGTAAAAATCATAATATTCATACCGAATGATTTATTGAACAAACTCTTACAACGTCATATGAGTAATCGACCACATGTGTTTCTTTAATTTCAATCTTGAATTGAGAAAGCGAAATTCCACACATACGACCTACAAATTAATTTTTTTTTTTAAATTTGTTAGTGATAACATATAATATAACAACCCCCTTAAAAAAGTATAAAAAACAAACAAAATATTACCGGTTCGAGTGGTATCAATGGGAAAATGTTTCTTCGTTGACCTAATATCAAAGACAATCGTATCAAATTACCCATTTCCACGATAGCAAAGAACCACTGTATCTCCTAGAAATTGAAAGTGACACCCATATATCCTCCTATTCGACACTGAGAACGATGCAATGAAATCTTGCCCATTCAGTAAGGTAATAGTCACTTGAGCAGATATGACATGCCCATAAAAATGCATGTATACCGAGGGGACCTTCTACACATATACATAAAATACGAAAAAATATTTAAGGTCTAGAAATGTTCAAATTTACTTTGAAAAATGGGATAATAAAATATGCATGCATGAGGCGTAAAATTTGAAAACTTACTATCACACCATTTCGTGATGCCGCCATATCCCGACAAACCGAAACAAATTTCCATCCCACCCCATTTGAGTGATCTAAAAGGCCAAAAACAATCTATTATATATACAAATAAAAAATTAATAATTGAAATATTATGTTTTATTGATCAACAAATCACCTCGAGTTGGAGGATTATAGTGAACCTCAGTCAAATAGTTGTTCATCACGTACACAATGAAGAGTCCATTGCCCTTATAAGTGAATATTGCACAAATCCCAACGGTCACTATAAAGTTTTGAAAAAAAGACCTTCACATTATTGAAAATGCCTTCCTCCGATAAGAAGCGAACACGAGTTCGCCGACCATTAGGAATTTGGAATATTACCCACTCGGGTATGTCACTCGCATACTCGTCGAAGAAATCTTGTGGTATGGCCTATTAAAAAAACTCATTTTAATGATTAGCACAATTAAACATGAAACAAAATTTTGAGTATATTAATGACGTACATACCAATTTATTTTGCTCATTTAATGCGGGAGGTACGAGGTGCATAAAATAAAGAAAATGCATGTTTTCAACATCCATCCCTACTACAAACTGAATGCCTCGTTTAATAATAAAAACTAATTGAAATAATAATTTCAAGTTTTAGTGAACCCCAACTCAAATAATAAAATTAAAATCCTGAACTTTTAGATCAACTAATATATACATAATCTTCCAAAGTATACTTTATAACCACAACAAAACCTATAATACATATGTTTAACTACAACAAAACCTATAATACATATGTTTAACAAATTGCATTACATATATCCAAACATATACATATATGAAGATTATATAAATAAAGATGAGAAATTATAAGAAAATTGCTTACCGCTTTTAGAAGATTAGGATTGATAGAAGTGTGAAATTTGAGTAAAAATAGGTGATGAGTTTGATTTGAGAATGAGGGCAGTTAAGTGGGCAATAATGGTATGTTGTGTCAGCCTTATATCAGTATAAACCCGACCATTATAGTCGGATTTGTAATCACGGTCAACGTCTAGAACGTACTTATATCTACTGTCGGTTTAAAGACAGTCGGTTTAGTTTTGCGCCGTTGAACAAATTTATGCAGTAGCGGTTTTTACCGACCATCATGAACCCGATTGTATTAGTCGATTTATATATTGTCCGTCAGGTATATTAGTCGGTCTTAAGCTATCAACTGGTGATCAATTTTATGCAGTAGCTTTTTTTACCGACCGTAATGTACCCGACTGAGGTTCGGTCGGTAATTTGATGTTTGTCGGGTATATTGGTCGGTCTTAAGCTGTCAACCTATGATAAAATTTTATGCAGTATCTATATTTACCGACCGTAATTTAAGCGACTGAACTTCAGTCGATAATTATATTTTGGTTAGTGTTTTTGGTCGGGTTTGTTTGTGTAATTCATTAAGTTTTAGTAGTTTTTATTGTGTAAATATACAAATAATTGAAATTACATTGAATTATATTACAATTACGAAGTTCCATTTTAAGATAATTAACTTAATGAGTTTGGAATTGAAGTACAAAATATTGAATCATTACAAATAACAAACTCATCAATTTAATCGTAATTAGAATCTTCTTCTTCTTCTTCTTCTTCTTGTTCTTGTTCTTCATCGTCATCCACCTCTTTGTCCTCATTTTCTTCGTCCTCCTCCTCCTCCTCCTCGTCCTCCTCCTCATCATCACTATGCCCTTGGTTATTTTGTATGAATGGTACGTATTGGGCAAAATCAACGAATAAAGAAAAAGAAGGTCTCGATTGAGTTTCTTGAAAAGGTTCTTCTTGTAAAGTATGTGTATTTATTGATTCATCAAAGGAGACACCACACTAGGAGCGTAATACACTTGGGTAGCTTGACTAGCCAAGATAAAGGTCTCATTCGATTTGGAACAAATACACACATTTCCACCTCGATAAACAAGTTTGATGATTTCTTGCAATTGACCATAATAATCGTTAATAATATTATCACGTGAACCACATTTCACCATAACTCCCGAACTACCACTTAAAGTAGATTCAGTATGAAATTTGTAGTCATTTACCGTAAAAGTTTCATAAAACAATGCCATTTTTTCCAGTCCCAAAATTAAACTTCTAAAACGCGGACCGTTCACATGATCATTCTCAACCTTTGCCCAAAACCATTCTTTAAATTCAACTTTCAACAATCTCTCTAATTCTTATGGTGTTGTGTTTGGTTGGTTTTCTTTGACATGAGTTTCATACTCTTGTATATAAGGTTGAACTTCCGGTGATTTGAACAAAACATATTGTTCCGCAAGTAATTTTTCATCATCCGTAAAATATTTTTTGGCCGGTTTTCCCGTGATACTAACAGGATAGGTGAACACTTCTAGTTCATGGTCTACATGTTCCCCACATATAACCTCGTTACGTTGCAATTGATTATGTACCGTGTTGATTTTAGAATCAAAGTAGAATGAACAAAAATTCAACATCTCTTCCTCTACAGAATGTTCCGCAATCGAACCTTCAACCGTCGCCTTATTGTGAACCTTATGCTTCATGTATCCCATCATTCGCTCAACAAAATACATCCAACGATAATTAACGCGTCCCCTAACCTACATACTTCGGCCAAATGTAGTACCAAGTGCTCCATCGAATCAAAAAAAAACTTGGTGGGAAAAATGTCTCGGGCACAAGCATCGTCCGGACTATAGACTTTTCCAAAATTTTTACATCATCTCGGATTAAGGTAGAAAGACAAATGTCATGAAAGAAATTTGATAGCGAAGAAAGTGCATCTACAATTTGTTTTGGTAAAAGCTCACGAATTGCATGCGAGGGCAACTTTTGCATGATAATATGAAAATCATGTGATTTAAACCCCTAAAAGTTACAATTATCTTTGCAACAACGACCTATATTTGATGCATAACCGTCCAGAAGTGACAATAAATGGAACCAATCACGCATGAGTTTGCGTTGTTTTGGTGTGAGTGTGAAAGAAGCTTTTGGCTTCTTCTTATTCGTTCCATCGGGGATCCATAATTCGAGCAAAACATTCATCAACTTGCAATCGGCCCTTACCTTGTTGTGATCCTTTGTCTTCTTCAAGTCGTTGACAATAGTATAGAAAATATTATCAAACACATTCTTTTCGGTGTGCATGACTCCAATATAATTCCGCTTCGAAAGTGAAGACCAATATGGTAGCTCAAAAAATATTGAATAATGCGTCCAACTGTGAGCAACTCCGAAACCTGAATTTTTTTTTGTTTTGTTTCCCGGGTGGTGGAAATTGTAGTTTTTCACAAAAAGTCTTTAGAGATTCACCACTTGACCTACCAACAAACACCCTTCTTTCTTCATTTACAAACTTAGCACTTGGAGAACAGAGAGGATCATCTTCGGGTAAGAAACAATGATTCGTACCATAAAAACTACATTTTCCACATTTTTTCAATTGCAAACCTTGACTGTTTCCAACACAAACCGGACATGAGAGTTTTCCATATGTTGTCCATCCGCTAACCATTCCTAACCCAGGGAAGTCGGTAATTATCCACAAAACTGTCACCCTCATCATAATATTTTGTTTCATTGATCGATCAAATGTTTCCAACCCTACACCCCACAATAACTTCAATTCATTAATGAGGGGTCTTAGGTAAACATTCAAATTTTTGGCCGGATTTTTTCATCGGGGATTAAAAGAGTCATAAATGTGAACGGTTTTTTTATTGCCATAGAAAGAGGAAGATTGTAGACCACAACCACCATCGGCCACACCGTGTAAACCTTTTTGCCCGAATTGTTAAACGGGCAAAAACCATCGGTCCCAAGCCCAAGATGGATATTTCGAGATTCTCTTGCAAATGTTGGATGACGACGATCAAATTGTTTCCACTCGTCTCCATCCTCGGGGTGACTAATTTCCCACGGCTTAGTTTCCCTTTTTTTTGTACCATATTATGTGTTGAGCCGTATGGTCTGACATATACAATCTTTGTAGACGAGGGATAAGTGGAGAATATCTCAACACCTTGTTCAGTGTCCCCTTTCCATTTTTCTTTTTTTTTAAGCTTTGTAACGATTACTACCACAAATATCACACACAATCTTGTTCTCATTGTCACCGTAGTACAACATACAATCATTTTCATAAGCATCAATTTTTTCGTAACCCAAAGTTAACTTCTTCATCATTGTCTTGAAAGCGTAATATGAATTCGATAAATTATGGTCCTTAGGAAGAACTTTACCAAGCAATGCACGTAAAGAATCAAATGCTTTTTCAAAACATTGTGCAAAAGTCTTAAAATGTAACAACCTAGAACTCAATGACATTCTTGTAAAAGTTGTGTTACCCGGATAAATTGGAGCTCCTGAATCTTTAACATCCGCATAAAATTGAGAAGCATATGTGTTTGGTGATTCTTCGGCGCTACTACTATCCATACCTTGTTCATCATCATTATTTCTACCATTAACATCTCTTAATAATGCATTTAAGTCAAAAGGCTCTTCAACAATCTCTTCCGGAATACGCTTAATTTTTTTAAATGGAGCTTCATTATTTTCACCATGCTCATACCATACTTTATAATGTTCCAAAATGCCATGTTGATACAAGTGAAGTTCAACATTTTCATCAAACAACCATGTTTCATTTTTACATTTGTTACACGGACATTTCATTTTTCCGGCTACCATCCCATTCTTACATGCAAATTATAAAAATTGTTTACTCCATCCCAATATTCACTACTCGATGAAAGTTGAACATTTTTGAAACGTAACTTCATCCAATCCCGATTTCGATTAGAAATCTACGAATACAAA
>PHNY01068477.1:3001-22304 GCA_003724115.2 Anethum foeniculum
GTTTTCGCATTAAAAGTTGTTGCTGCTCTGGAAGCTTTTTCTGAGCATGAAACTCAGCAAAACTTCTTTTTAACATGTCCTCGACCTGTATCATATATCAACATCAGCAAAAAGACTCCACGAAACTGACAGATACTGAGAAATATATATGAGCTTACAGTGCCAATCGGAAGTCTGAGCACTTTAATGTACAATAACATGCATAATTACAGACTTACAGTACGTCAAAAAACAGAGTAGAGCTTACAGTAACAATCAGAAGTCTGAGCACTTTAATGTACAATAACATGTATAATTACAGACTTACAGTGCGACAAAAAACAGAGCAGTCAGATTAGAGGATATACTTGCACAAGATAGATTGTTCAGCTACACAATCATATATTGAGAGTGAGAGGAAAATAGTTTTGAAAACATTTCATGCAGAGCAAGGCTTTTAAAAACAATCCAACAGCCTAGAAATTTAGGCGTCGCCTAGAAGATCTGCTGCTAGGGCTTTTAACTCTTAAGCAGCGGATTAATATTTAATTTTAATCATCAGCTTAGTAGTGAAAGTTTAAGCTTAAACGAAATTCACCAATTTAGAGCTTGCAAGTAATGTTACAGGTGCGGAGGTTCCAAATTGTATTCAATTCAATACGATTGTGCTACAACACCTCTCTAAAAGTCATAAACCTTGCTGTAAAATACTATTGATAGCATCTGATGTTTAGGTGGTAGTTTAAGGCTTTAAGCTTTAAAAAATGGTTCTTTAGGGTCAAATAAGAGTACTTCTTCTTGTGCTTCATCTCAGATGCACTAGTGGTACAGGTTCAATGTAACTAAGGGGTTTTTCGAGACCTGCAAGTTGTTAAATTTGAACTAATTTGGAAAAAGAGAAAATGAGACAATATTCTAGAATTATTTGATGTGAAGATGCATCTACTTTTGATTTTTTTTTTTTTTTTTTGGGGGGGGGGGGGGGGGTTTNTGATCCACTAATCCAACCAAAGGATGAGTAACATTATTCAGTATCAACTTTCACTTCAAATTAGAAGCATACAAGATTATTGTTATGTTACATAAGGGTGGTGGTAGTAATCAAATATTCAAAACCACGCTAAATGATGTGGAGAGTCTCTTATGCAACAACTGCACACTGCCATTGTCCCACATCAACTCATTGTGATCAGGTATTTTAATACTTTAGGCATAACATGTCTAAAATCATTATAATGCATAAATAGAAACAGAGGCTAGTATTTGTCACCGGAGTTTCAGAATGTTGTGTCTCAATCAGGTGGTCTTTAGTCTCGAGTATCCTATATAATATACTAATTAGTAAACACATTATGCTTGTCTAAAATCTCAAGGGTTGATTGGTTAAATGTTGTGGTTTTTGACGAGTATATGAAACTAAATTGTTCAATCTTTCTGTATGTGATGTTCGGCATTATATGCACCCAAAACACAGCATGTGAAACAACTCATTAGATGTAGAGTACGAGTGTTCATAAGGTCCCAGGTGTAGAAGAAAAAAAAATGAAAAAATGCACAAGTACATAAAATTAAACCTTAAAAGTAAATATTATAATTCCATAGATTATTATGTAAACGCACTTGTACAATGTTTCTATGCAAGATTTGACACTGGATTCCATTATTTGATAGCTCATAACTCACGTAGTTGTATAGTTATATGACTCCATATATACTTTACCTAATATTGAATTTAAGGTGAAAATATACAACATTCTGAAGTTTCAATATATGTTAATCCTTGGGGAGATTTCTCCTTTCTGTAAATATAACTGAGCAGATCGGCACGACAATATGATGTTCATGATTCCTCAATTTTAATAGTAGAGCATGATACCAAGAGTAGTGTTTATGTTGAGGATTTTTACTTCACTTGCAAGTTGTAAATCTCAGTTCAAGTGAAGAGTGAAACTTTTATTTCTTTTTGAAGTTAAGTAATTGTAAAATGAGATTAAAGCTCTGTGTTGCATATATACTTTATAGGGTATCAGTTCCTTATACATTTCTTTCATCTTTCGTTCTACACCAACAAGCGTCGCAAATCTCAAACTCATAACATGCCTAAACCACGATTCACCAAAATCTCTACATTTCTAAACCAACAATAACTCTGTTATGTTGTAGTAGTGGAAAAAATGATAATATTTATGTCTCTCCTTGTTAAAGTAAAAAATACGAACAAGCTTGACATTACAGTAGGATTAAATAAGATAAGAAAAAAGTATATGCCCTGGGGAAGAGAAAGCATGACCGAGCAGCAATCTAGTAGTTGGGTCTATGATTCCTCAAAAAATATTATCTTCGTGGATCAAAGAAATTGATCAATGGAATAATATTATGAGCATCTACACAATTAAGATATTACCCGTATATTAGTACCTTCAATTCTTCAACACGAAGGAGATGCATAATCATGATGTAGGTCAGTCGAAATTGGGATTCAAGCCTCGTTGCACTACCAATTATGACATTCTTCATATACTTCTCTTCAGGAATTTCATCACGACACATCACAACCACCGTACCAATCTTATCCAGTCCCCTCCTTCCAGCACGGCCAGCCATCTGAGTATATTCTCCTGGGAGTAACTGTCTAAATTCCTTTCCATCAAACTTCCTTAACGTATCAAACACAACCTGCGAATTTAAATGCAAATAAACTTTCAGAACATAAAGAAAACTTATGTTCTGATTGGCTTGGCAATTAACCTCAAATAATTCAGTAAGATGCCACAAGTGGAAATACTCGTATAAGCAGGCGCAAAACAAAAACATTTTCCTGTTTATTTATTGACTTGATACAATTACTACTTAAGATATATATATATATATATATATATATACACACACACACACACACACACACACACATACATACATACATATATGTCTGTGTGTGTGTGTGAAAATCATAACTTCGCTTAAAGATGTTAAACTTTTGGTAGCGTAAACACGAGTGTACTGTTCAAGAAGATTGGCCAATTTTATACGTAATTTAAGGGGGCCGCCAACCCAGTTGTAACACAAGAATATGTCTGATAGCACCAGCTACCAGTTGGAAATTTATAGGTAAGCTGAATTTAATCTAGTAACTGCACAGACACAATCTCAAGAACAATCGCTACTTGTATGAAGAGAAAATATGCAATCAAACTATTTTCATGTCAACCAGTATTATTAGCAAATATTAAAGGACTTACTGAAAAGAGGTTTTCTTAATAAACTAAATTGATATTAAGTAAAAATGATTGACTTCTTAGGACTTCTCGCAGATAATGGTATACTCTAAGCTATGTGAAGACAGTTGTATAATACCAGCATGGATTAAGGATTAAACGTCAGGCCAATAAGAGACAAAGATCAAATGATACAACCCTATGCTGACAATAACATGAATTTAGAAATGTGCACAGTAATCCTCTACCAGACCAAACTGATACAACAATTATTTTGACCTCCATTACTATTAAAAGAATGCGAAAGCTTTCGGAGTTACACTTTAAAAATAACAATTTCATCCTTTAAATATGTTAATCACCAGTATAAATTTGTTAAAATACAGATAATATCTTTTAGAATAATTTTTAAGTATTAAAAGAAAGTTGCATGGTTTCTGGTGAGATGAAAGTATCACAAAAGAGTGCAATGATCAAAGATCTTACCGTCCTAGCCGGCGCATTGACACCCATCGCAAATGTTTCTGTTGAAAATAAAATCTACAGAAAGAAGAAAGTAAAATAAGTAAGGAAATCTGTATTAGCATCAAAAAGCATCTTGATCGTCTCCTTAAGAATTAGAAGAAAAGATTCTCACATAGTTTGTTTATCTTTCTTAATTGATAAGCAGTAACAAGTATTACCTTAATGACACCACGGCAGAAAAGCATTTCAACTACCTCCTTAACAATTGGAAGTAGCCCTGCATGATGCACACCAATGCCTCGACGTAGAAGGTTTTGGAGTCTGACAACCTATATGCAAAAAGAAAAAAGTTAGTCCACTAACTATTAAATTAGTATAAAGCAGTAAAGTCTTTGTGCCAAAAATGTTTATAAAAATACCTGGGGTAAGTTCCTGTCAGATCCTTTCAGCCGTGAAAATGCTTTGTCACAAAATATGCGAATGTCACTTTTTTCTGAACTACTTGTAAGGTCAATCCCATTCATATGATCGGCTGATTTGTCGCAGCGATTTTTTGAAAAACAGAATATAACCACCTACAATCAAATATTCAGACAAATGCTTGATTGAGAACAAGGTTCAGATGATATAACATCACATATTCAAAGAAGCCATGATAAAAGGGCGAGTAGATTATATACCTAGGTGCTGGTGTGAGACTCTGTGAGCGCATATGATAAATTTTAGTAAACTAAACCTTTTTTAAATTAAGAACCATAAACGAACTGAAAGATTGCAAAATTTTCGAGAGCGAGTATGTTGATGACAAAACGGTAGACAAAACAAAGAGTACAATAAATTTTAATTTGCATCGCAAAATGTAAAAAGTTCTGCTTTAGCTCAACTTTCCTAACCATGCTATGTAAATCAATATTCCAAATGCCAAGAGTATCTCTTTTGTGGTGTAAATGTAAGTAGGAAAATTTGACTATAGAATAGAAGGACGAATAGACTCAACATACAGGTAACAGTGACAACTTTGTGAGCTTATTAATAAGCAACAACCACAAAGAAGCTTCTGATCTCCTTGACCCCCAATTGTTCTGGCCACCCCCATTGTTTTGGTTCCCCCATCCCCCTAGATTTTGAGGTCCAGAATGCTTGTTCTGTTTGCTTCTAATAGAACTTTCCCGTTTTTGAGTTCGAGCAACATCATGGGATACTGAAGGTCCAGAAGTATATTTTCCAGAACCACCAACAGTACTCATGCTTTTCTTTTTGTATGCATCTTTGGCAGCTTTATATCCCGGGGAAAGAAACTTTTCATTCTCACAAACTTTGAAAAACTCCCCATAATAAAATATACAGTGTTCTAATGGAACTGGTCTTCTGGTTGTCCTGATAACAAGAGTAGCAAGTTATGTAGTTAGACAAGCATTTCATCATCTTATAGATAACACCAGAAATCCTTCTCAGTTCATGCTATGAACATAATAATATATGTAAACAATATGCAGACACATAAATTGTAATGTTTGTACAAAAGAAGATGTTGGTTTTCATTATGTATTTTGCTTACAAAGTGAGAATGTAGTACACTATAGTTTCAATTTAAAGCAAGCTTAGTCGTCCACAGAACATAAAAAGTAACAATTCTTAATTATGACGATAAAAATTGAAACATCAAGTAATAATATATGGAAGAAATATTCTTGCAATCAGTAGATACACAAACAACATTCAAAGTTCAAACTAAGCCGATCAGAAAATTCATTTATACTAGCTTATACCCGTGCAATGCACAAAGTATTTATAAATTTTTATTTTAATATTTACATAAAACATTTGTATTGATATTATCCCTTTTTTAATTTTTTGACAGACGTCTGTCAATTTACTCCACTCCGTTATTTCCATGTGGTGATAAGCACGTTTTAGGATTTAGTTTTCGCACGTTTTCCTTGATTTTTAAATTAAATAAGATTTTTTTACTGATTTTCCTCTGTGCGTATTCCCTAGATTTTTGAGGTCAATAAAAGAAAAATAAACACTCAGATGCTGACACGCACATATTCCACTAACTTCAACCATTTTTAAGTTGGAAGAATTGTTTACTGATTTCCTCTTTGTGCTATTGTTCCTTAGTTTTTTGTCACTACCAAACTTGAACCATCAATATCTTGCCAATTTTTCTTTAACCTATATTAACATCTTTGATTAGAAGATGTTACAATTAAACCTCTATGATTTATAACCCCAGGACGTGAGAACTTCATTAGTAACCAAGATTGAACATTAACTTCTATTATTTTGGGAGTTGGACCGACAGAACTATTAGTTTATCGACATTTTTACTTATTTTATCAAGATTCTACTCTTATAAACCCTTCCATTTTCTGATAGCCCCTTCATAAGGTTTAGTATTTTATTATATTTATTTATTACTGATTTCAGATTGCATAAGATTTTTGACTGCTTCCCTCTATATCTTATTATTCCTTAGTTTTTTGTTATTATCAGTTACAAAATTTAAATATTCAAACAAATGGAATTCCATCAAACTTTACATAAAATAAATATGAATATTTGAATGACCGTCAAAGAATTATTAATAAATAGGTATTACATTTTTTTAATGTAATTGTCAAGATTAGAACCTTAGTCCTTATATATTTATATAATACTATGTAGTTGTCAGGAATCGCCCCTTAACCTACGGTAATACTTTAGATAAGACCCCACTTACGCTTATTATATATTACATATAGAATATAAAGTGATTACCCGGTCACACGTATTTGTTTTTGCTTTGTGCGACCAATCCAATCAGCAAATTCAATTGTATTAGGTACCTGTAAATGTGAGACCAACAATATTAACATAGAGAGAAAGAACATTAGAAGGTACACAAAAGTTCAACATAGACCACCCTGGCAAACACTAGATCACTAAAACATCACAATTTAGCAAACTAATAAAACCAATTCTAAGTAAAATATCTCGCAAGTATATCAACTGTAAAGTACCCAACAAATAGATAAGAACCCAGAGAATACCCAAGGTAAATATAAGATTTATTAAACCATCTAGTTAAAAAAATCACAGGTACGCGAAGAAAACCCAATTGTCAGGGTAAATTTGGCTATGTCAAACTATGATAGACAATCAATTTCAGGCATCAAAGTATTCAACAGTTTAAGCACCAGCCATTATGACATATCCCAATTCAAAACCATATAGACCGACTAACTTGTAGTTCACACATGTAATAAATTCATACAGATGCTTATTAGTCATAACTTATGTTGAAGCAACATACAGATGTGTAATTCATGATAAACAGGCATACATAATTATCTGAAAGCACGCACATGCAATAACAAATTTGAAGAAATTACCGTGGCGGAAAGGAGGACGATGTTGATATGCCTTGGAAGCATTATAATAACTTCTTCCCAAACTACACCTCTTTCAACATCATTGACATAATGCACTTCATCAAATATAACCTGCCTCAAAGCATATCCAGCAGTAAATCACCAAACTATGTCATTAAATCATTAATTAAACAAGAACAAAGAGGCTAATTTGGTAATTAAACATATAACAGAAAGAGGAAACATAAAACGGAAGGCAAAACTGGGTGCGTGAGTGTTCAACAGGAGAGAAAACAGGAAATAGAAGAAGTTGTATAGCTAATTGGATGGTACAATAAAACTTGCACCTTACCCATTCAATGTCACGTATGATATCAGCACCCTTGTAAAGCATTGATCTTAAAATTTCCGTCGTCATGATGAGACAAGAAGCCTCAGGCCTCAAGCTAACATCCCCGGTTAAAAGGCCAACATCGAATTTTCCACAAAAATCCCTATACTTTTGATTGCTGATCGTTTTAATAGGAGCAGTATATACTGCTCTGGTACAATGCTGCATGCACACATATCAAATCTTGTTAGCGTTAGACAGTGGAATCGATAACAACACAATGATTGAGATATAGGTGATTAATATACTATTAGCAAAATGATCATGAACATATTGGAACAACTATAGGAAAACATTCGTCTTATATAAGAGATTTAGGGAATAGTGAAAATCATACTTTTGAAGCCAGGGCAAATGCATACTCTGCAACAGCTGTCTTCCCAGCTGATGTATGAGCTGCCACAAAAACAGAGTCTCCCTTTTCAAGATAATAGATAGCCTGAAATCATCGCAAGAGAAACAAAGGTTAACTTAAGCTGCAGATAAAAGACCACACAAAATATCCTGTTCAAACTGATAAAAGACAGATCAGCAGGTAACTGCTTAGCTTCTATACCAAACATGTACAAACAGAAAACATAGATAAAAAAAAATTAAGTTGATACATGGATTCACATAAAAACATAAACACTGAAAAGATAACACCATTGCTACTGTGACACGTCCTACAACAAAGTCATTTCATCAAACTCCAGGTCAAGTGGTTTCTTAGTAATTTCAGGAGTCGCTGTGCTTATAGAGTGATGCATGGCAGTTCTGGTACCTCTTTTTGAAAAGCATCCAGTTCAAAAGGAAAATCAAGCGCCTTGTCAGGAATGAGATCATGGAAGAGCGCTGCAATACTTTCACTACCTCCACTAACTGCCCAGGCCTGGAAATCATCAATTCGTAAAACAAGAGTATAGGGAAAGAAATGTTACAAAAGCTCAAGACCAATTTTTGACTTCATCAAAGCTCCTCTAAATTTGCTACCTCTTTTTGTTGCTGTTCACTGGTGCTACTACCTTGAACTCTTTCGATCGATCCTGAAGTTGAATTTACCGATTCAACTGACAAAATCTCATCCAAAACTGAAGTCTCCACCGCAGAACCACTCCCACTTACATTCTCCGTACTCCTTTCAGTTTCCGGTAGATATGAGTTTGGCTTATTAAGATCCTCAACATCAACACTAGATTCATCCTCAGCATTGTCATTTGATTCAGCTTTATTAAAACATTGCAATTAGCATCTCAAAAATGAAAATTGATAATATAAAAAGGTTGGTGACACTATAAGTTGTAGTAATCATTTTATAAGACCCGGGGTTTAAAAAGCTATCCAAATAAATTAGGTATTAAGTAACATCTATGTTTCAGCAGAGCAGACACGAGATATGATCACAATCCTTTTGTTACAAGATATTCAAGTGATTAAGTACCACCACCCTTGTTGTACTGAAAAATATTGGACATAAAATACAACAGGAGGAAGGTAACTAGAAATCTGCAAAGATGGTGCAGTTTGGTAGTTATAATTGTACTTGAACCAGATTCTTTGGGGAAAGAGTTGTGTAAAAATTTTAAACGTCAAGAAGTTCTACAACTGAATTTTCTAGACAGTTATATTTCATGATTAACCCAAAATTACTGCCTCAAACACATAATGCAACATTTCATAACTAATGGTGAATTATTCGAGATCAACTTACTCAAAAGACCTTTTTTTATAATTGCTCAAAACACTTTGACATCAATAATACAATATTTTCTATTTTCATAAACTTTGACATCATTTATTTTCCCCTTTGCACCGATACTTCACATCCTACAGAACAGTTACCAACAAGAATATTCAACAATATATTCTGTTATTTTATTAAGGCTATAACAGTGCCTCGTGCTCTTTTAGGGTATGTTGTCTAGAAAAGAATGAATCATGACTTCAAAAATAAAGCTCAAAATATTGGAATATGAAAATGTAAATGACACATACCATTTCTTGAAGATTCAATAACATCCTCTTCCCATGCTCTCTTAAATAAATCATCAAATTGCACAGATAACTGAGTCTGCAAAAACCAAATCACACAAAAATAAGTGCCTACATAAGATTATGAAGAAAAACAAACTGCAATGACATTGCAAGGGTGGGCCAACTAATAAAACTAGTTCTTTAAACCATGTTTAAAAATATCCAGCCGTACCTATCCTTCAAATTAATGTTTGAGGATACAAAGTAAGCATCCACAAGTCTCATTAAATAGATTAGCCACTGGTATTACAATTATTAAACAATAATCACCTTAGCATCAGATGTACTCTCCGGTTTGCCTTGATCTCGATGAACGTTCCATGAGTGTAAATGTGCCTTCAAAAAGTTAAATGTACAAAAGTTGCATTTATATTACTGAGCTTTATAAGAAGATGATATTCATCGAGAGAAACGAGAAAGAGGGAAACCAACAATTTTTGTGTTAAAAAAAAAAGAAACAGAACAAAAACACGATTGCATTTCTAATTTAAAGCAAGGTATGTTTACCTTGAGGTCACCAAAATTCATTCCCTGTTTAAAACTCGGTGGATGGGACTGAGAGGCACCACCAGTGAGCACCTCCTGCACCCAATCCCCACTGGTTGCACCATCAGGAAGAACCCTTCCAATGGTTTGAGAATCATCCAAACCACCAGGACGAAAAGGACGGCTGTTAATGCTTCCCCGAACAAAGTCCTTTGCAGGTCCAGAAATGCGTGGCAATACACCAGAATCCTTGGACCCTACCATAAGTTCTGCTACATCCACCTAAAAATAAGCCAACTCCAAAATCAGGTTGAATACAAAAAGCTGTCCTCAAAGGAGTGATAACCCAAAGACTACTCTGAATTCTCCAGGTATCATAATCATAACCTATGCTATTAAATCTTTGAATATATTGACTTGTGCATTAATCACTAACAGTACTATGCAAAACAAAAGTAAAAAATTACCCCACAAGATAAACAGGCACGCAACATTTACTTTTTCCTATTTTTTAAATAAATAGTGGATTATCAGTAGCACCTGTACTGAGCGGGGATCCCAAATGTTTGACATAGTGCTCATACTTGAACGTCTAAAAGGTAACTCCCATGTTGGAACCACGACCGATCGAGGCAATGATGGTTCCAAGTTAACTTTTGCTTTATCGAACCAGTCAAACTCCCATTGCCTTCCATCTTTGTCAGGAGAAAAGTCATCTGCATCTAATCTTGGCAGGAGATATTTCTCTTCAATATATTCTTTTATTGATTCTGGCGTCTCTGTAGGAAATGCAGGAGGCTGAAACACAGGGAGCAACAATCAAGTACTTAAAAAGGATACCAAGTACTTGAAGCATACCATGATTGGCAATTCAAATAAAACAGTCATATAGAGATACACCTATAGAGGCTGCATATGGAGTGTGTGTGTGTTGGGGAGGGGGAGGGGGGGGGAGAGAGAGAGAGGTACAGACACACACACAGAGAGACGAATTATAAAGAACCTTATTTAAAATCAAACGGTTATAACTCATATCTAAGTGTAACTTGGGATAATCAACTTTCTTTCCCTATAATCGTACTCTGATTAAGCCTTTTGTTAATATTTCCAAGCAGTAAATTTTCCAGTAATTTTTTATAAGCTAGGGAAGAAACCTTGTTCACTTTACTCACAGATCTCAGTAGGGTATCATTTGAATCACTTAAATTGGTCTAATATCAATTTGGCAAGCTTTAAGTTTAAAAAATGTGTATAAATATATTTAAAATTTGTTAAAATTTGAAAAGAATATGGACAATTAAATGTATAAAGTTTTATATCCTAAGTGGTATCGTGCGAAAAAACAAAAGTTTTACTATTTTTTAAAATTAAAACAAAGAAAAATCACTATTAAATTTAAGAACAAATAGTAAATAAATTTCTTAAAATCTTAATATATTATCTGAAAACTAGAATTCACACCTTTTTATTTAGTTGTGATAGCATTCCAAAAAAATGTGTATAACTCAATAAAAGACTACTTTTACTTCCTCAGCACATATTTAGGCGTACATGTTTGATATTTATTATGACTTTGTTGATTCAAATGATACCTGTTGAGATCGATGAACAAAATGATATCTGGTCACCACTTCAGTGAACAATCTGATATCTAACCCGAGCAAAAAGTATTAATCTCACATTTATACTACCATTCAGTTTTCCTGGATATCTACAAGCTTTTTGTGAAAGTTCAAATATGGAAACTAAATAAAATGATTAAGTTCAAATATGGAAACTAAATAAAATGATTAAGTTAGCAGTTTCACTATATATTAACCATATCATATTGTCCAAAAATTGAGCACAGAACTTTAGCTATATTAAATGACTTAATTACCATGTTTTGGATTTGTGTTTGGCCAGAAGCCTGCCTCAACTAATATGAGATGAGAAGTGTTATTGAGTTGGCAATTTAAAATTGCATTTTAAAAACTTTAACAGCTAACAAAAAAACATCCCTGTATTCCAGTAACTATATACATCACATTCTAAATAATTACTTCAGCTGAAATCAGCCAACAAAATGTATGTCTTGCGTCTCTTTACCCATCAGGTTAACTACTTCGGCCGATAATCTATTAGAAAAATCTAATGTATGTTCTGACATAAATGTAAACTATTTTACCTAGGAAAACTAAATTGGCCTGGCAGCACTGATTTTACTTATTACGTTTAAATAAGAAAAAGTTACTCAAACAGAACAAGATATATGACTTCCCTCGTCAAACAAAAAAAAAAAAATAGGTACTGATTCTTAGCTAGCTACCCATCTATTAAGAATTATATCACTCCAATGAAACGGCCAAGTTTGTTTAACAATAATTTTAATAAATTAAAAAGGCACAAGTGCTTAACAAATTACTACGTGTGCCGGTGCAAAATATATAAAAAAAACACGAATACTATAAAAATTATTTACGCTGTGAATTGAACTCATTGTACCATACATATCTATAAAAACACACAGGTCAGTTCATTTAGTCGGTTACATTTGCTCATTTGAATTGTCTTTCACCGCCTTTTGCCAAACTTTTCAAAATACAATAAAAAAAAAAACACATGAAAGGATAATATAATATAAAGATGACGCAACCAATGTGAATTGTGGAGGAAAGCAATTAGTTATAAACATATAATATCACAACATAAAGATATATATAGAAAAAACAGCGCAAATTGAATTCTTGTAACAAACACATCAATAAAGACATACAAATGTCAGTTCATTAAGTCACTTCAATTTGCTCATTCTAATTGCCTTTGATCAATTTTTCCCAATCCTTTCTTTATACAACAAAAAACGCCTTCCAAATAAACTATAAATTTCAGCGAAATGCAATGTGAATTGTGAAACAAAGCAATCAGCTATAATACAGGGAATAGAGATATAAGAAGAAAAAACACTGACAAGTATAAAGTCAGGAAGCGAATGGAGCGGGTCGGAGCTTTGGACAGGAGGAAGAGGCTCGATTCTAAGATGACCGCTGTGTCCGGTGAACCCGACCCGAAAAGGAAGCTCGTTTACGACGTTGATTCGATCCATTTCAATTTGATTTGTCACCTGCAAATTGAAATTAATTTATATATAGAGCTAAATACATAATTACCAATAGGAGAGAATTAGTATAATAATTCTGGGGTTTATAAAAATTTTGGAAAGGGGTTTGAAGTTGAAGATACTGCTCGTGTTTGTTCAGGCATATCGAGTTTAGGGCTAATTTGTAAGTGGCGGGTTCAAATTTGTTTTAATTTGTGTGTGCAAATTATGTATTTCAGATTTTCAGTACGTTTACTTGCTCTTCCACTTCGAGGGTGTGATGTAATGTGTATCGTGCCAACTTTAAAACACATACATGTACTTTAGTTAAATTTGGAAAATCAAATAATTTTGAATTAAATTTTTTCATTTTTAAACATGTTAGTTAAAATAAATGCTATTTTTTTTGGTGATTATTTTTCTTTTTATTTTTCTTAATTACGTACTTAAGTGATAATTATAATATCAGTATTTAATATTACTAGCTTATATTTCGTGTGTGATGTACGGATTGTTTTTAATAGTATAAGTTAATTTTGTATTTGTAAATAGATAGTTTCTATGTAAATAAAATATGTTAACATAAGTTACTATTAATTATGATAATACCTATTTATTTTTATTGAATAGAATGACTGAAAATCGGAAATAAAAAATTTTAATATTCCGACTTTAATACAATAGTTATATCTCGAGGATACATGGGTTACTTTTAATATTCATTATCTTATGATTTGCATTTTAGTATCTTATTAATTCTTTTAATTGAAGGAGTAGGTAGATCTTACGTGTTTAGATTAGAATAATTATATGTATTTTAATTAAAATATATTTCTAAAATAATTAAATAAGTTAAATTGTTAGAATTTGGTAACAATTTTTTAAACTAATTAAAACTACTAAAAAGGTTTTTAAAAAATAGGTAACAAATTTTTATATCTTATTAATAATTGTAAAATATAGTATAATTAAATGTGTTTATAAAAGATAATATAATTCAATTTAAAAGGTAACACGTTTTATTTAAAAGAGTCAATATTATAATTATAAAATATAATATAATTGATACTTTTAGGTATATAGTATTTCTAATTTTGCATTAATATTGGAAAATAATCTGTGTGTTTATAATAGGAGTAGTAGGTTTTAATTTAAAAGGCAACATGTTTTTTTATCAAATAAGATTGTCCTTTGATATTTTGGAAAATGAGGTGTTTATTTGAAAATAAAAATTAAAAGAGATTATGTGCTTTAATTGAAAATGAGGTGTTTCATCAAATAGGAGTTATTACCAATTATAATATTTTATTAAATAGAATTTTATTTTATATTTTTGGAGAAAAATGTGTTTTGGTTGGAAAAAATAAAAAAGGTAATGTGTATTAGTTGAAAAAGTAATTGATTTATATATAATTTAGGATTAATATAACTTTAAAATATATATGTCATAATTAGCAAACTTTTTATTTAAAAAGAAAAGGTAGTGTGTTTTAGTTAAAAAAATTAATGGGTTAGTTATTAGTAATTATAATATTTTATTTTATTTTGTTAAATAGAATTTCTCAAGATATAATTGAAAAAATGAGGTGTTTTAATTAAGAAAAATAAAAAAAAGTAATTTTAATTAAAAAAAGGTAACTCATTTATATATTAATTATGATTAAAATAGGTGTTATTAGTATTTATAATATTTTATTTTATTTTATTAAATAAAATTGTCAGTTGATAAAAAGAACATGTTTTAATTGAAAAAAATAATTGTCTTATATGTTAGTTATAATTAAAATAGGTACTAAAAATAATTAAACAAGTCAATTAAGTAAAAACTAGCATAAATAATTAATTAAAGGTAATTAAGTAATTTCAGCACGTACTGTACCGATCGATTACCAAACCACTGAGAAAAAGTTCTAAGATAATCAAAAGGCTATTTAACGTTTTGTTTATTATATAATAGAATAGAAGTATGGTACTGTATTACATTATAATATACTAGCTTAAAACCCGTGCTATGCACAGATTTTTTTTAATATTATATCATTTTCATCTAATTTTAACTAATTTGATAGTTCATTTTAGTTTAAAAACGTAATTTGTAGGTTATTAATAATTATAATATTATTATTTTATTTAAATAAATAGAATTATATATGTATTTTTTGAAGTTACGCGGAACTTGGTTAGAAAAAATAAAAAAGGTAAAAAGGAGGTGCTTTATTTGAGAAAGATAGAAAAGGTAACGTGTTTTGATTGCCCGTGATATTTTTGAAAATAAATGTATTTTAATTGATATAAAAGGTAAATGTTTTGATTGGAAAGGTAATTGCCTGTGATATTTTTATATAGTGTATAAAAAAACTTTTTATGAAAATATATAAGTAAATAAGGGTAATTTTGTAAAATCAGCGTGTATCAAAAAACAGGTACCAACAATATTATATAATTTTTCATCTAACTTTAATTAATTCGATGGTGCATTTTAGTTTAAAAAGGTAATTTATAGGTTATTAATAATTATTTATTATTATTTTAATTAATTAAATAGAATTATCCATATTATGTTTGGAAGTTACGTGGAACTTAGTTTGAAAAAGTAAAAATAAAGGTAAAAAGGTGGTGCTTTATTTGAGAAAGATATAAAAGGTAACGTGTTATGGTTGCCCGTGATATTTCTGAAAATAGAGGTGTTTTAATTGATAAAAAAGGTAACATGTTTTGAACGAAAAGGTAATTGCCTATGATATTATATATATGGTAAGGCTCAAATGAGAACTAGTATGTTCTGTATATTATATTTAAGTGTTCTGCAAATATTTTTTCACAATTTTTTTGAATTACATAAAAAATATTAATAATTACGTTTTTATTTACATCACACTTCGAATTTTCAATTAACAATGTTATGATTTTATTGAACACAAATATATAACTATGTTATGTTCTGTAAATAACATCAAATGTACTGTAAATATTTTTTCATAATATTTTTTCTTAATGCATATTATTCTCATTACTATGTTTTAATTTACATAACACATGTATTTTGGATGACAAATTCAATAAATTTTAAAAAATGAGAAGTGTTTCCCAAGTTCTCTAATTAAGGTGTTATCCATAGAACCCAGTCCTATATATATAATTTTACCATTTATTTCCCTTAACTTATATCAAAAAAGTGTTTACTTTTTGCGCCTAAGTAGTACTATTTATACTATTGCATTGGACATGTATATGTGTTTCGAATTCTTGCTTATAGGATGTCCCCTTCTGGAATTAGAATAGATAATGGGTCGTGTAGGTGTACATTATTCCATATATTTTAGTGTTTTCATGTCAAAATATTAAAATCGGACTAGACCTGAATTTGTATTCATATATCATTGGTTGACACTTACCCAAAACTAATATATTCGTGTCTACCTGTTTTGTATATATAAATACACGAATTATATAGAAAAAGCAATATTAATTATGAGAAAATGCACTACAGTAAAATCTCTATAAATTAATATAGTTGGGATCAGAGAATTCTATTAATTCAGAGAGGTATTAATTAATCGATAAATTAATATCTATTAATTTATAGAGAGTTTTCGATATTAAACAAAATTATACAAATATTAATGGAATAAACTCTCATAATTTATGTATTATATCGAATGTCATATATATTAGTTATAAATCTAATGCAAATCGACAATATTTAGTACATGTGTTGATTTGATTCTTAAAAATAACGTTAAGATGATGTTAAAGACGATACAACATCTTATACGCAAAAAATCACTGAGCCCATGAAAGATATTTAGTCACTTTTTGTATTAGTTCGAAATCAATGCTTAAAATTTTGAATTACCTAGTGACTTTTTGAATGAAATAAGAAAGTTTAGGATTGAATTTAAATTTGAGTTTTAACTAAAAATAAATAACAAATTAACTATACTTAATATAATTGTAATAAATATATTTTTATAATTATTATGAATTATTAATTTTTGATATTATTGGGTCTATATTTTTATATAGGATTTTTTTAAAAATTATTATCTTATTATTTTATCGAAGTTTGTCATTTTCTGAACTGGCCCAAGTTGCGACCGAAGAAAAATATTATTTCAAAGAGGTTATTAATTTAACGAGTATTAATTTACAGGGATTTTCCTGTAGATAATAAAATAGTCTACGATAGCGAACAACCAAGTATCAGATACAAAATACATAAAAATGAGTGAAAATATTCTTGCAAATACAATAAGAGTTATAGTGTTCAGCATCAAAATGAAATTAAATATACAAAAGAGGCGGGTATAAATGAGGGTTAAAAATTAAAACCATAGATATAGTAAATCGAGTCGAGAGATAGTCAAGTATAAGGATATAATATTTTTATAAGTTATATAAAAATAGAATATATTATTTCTATTTGGTGTATTCAGTAAAAGATAAGATTTATAAATTATATTATACTTATATATTTTTTTAAAATTTATTTACTGATTTATTTCGTGTACTTTTGTTCCGTGTCATGTACCTATGTCGGAAAACCAAACCCAACACTAATTAAATTTGTGTTTTTTCGTGTTTGTGTACTTTCTTGTTCGTGTACCAAATTTCGCACCCAAACACTAATTATTCGTGTCATTTCGCACCGTGTTCATGTGGCGTATACCAAAATTGTCGCGTCTAAATATAACAACAATATATGTTAAAATTGGAAAGAGTGCAACAATATAACAAGTATTTATTTATGAATAAATAAATTATATTTATTTTACTAAAATAATAAATTCCACAAACTATGTTATCCATTTAAAAAATATCTTTAAATTTTAACATATACTCCACTACCTAGAAACCCATCCAGACTCATTGACTTTCACAGACATGACATGATACAGTTATCATAATTAGTTTGTGCCTTTCCTGGGTAAAATTCGTTCAAATAAACACTTACCTACTCAAAGTCTCCAACATCACATGATCTACCAATCATAGTCTAAAATATATGTATTCCAAACAAAATATATGGCTTTAAACTCCTTTACATGTCCTACAAATTTAGATACAACTCTTTCCTGTTCTCATCGTTATCCACATTTATCAACATTTTCTTGTGCTCCTTCCCCATTTTCCATTCTTGTGTTCCACCCTTTTGTTTACACTCCCATTTTGAACAAGCCCATCAAGAAAAAAGTTGAAAAAGTCAAGGCAATTATGTTTTCTGCTAGTAATTCTATAGCTGGTGATTTATGTGCTACGGCGATTTCAGGTGGTGTTGCTCTTTCTTCTCTTCGATTATGGGAAGAAACTGCCAAGCGTGGTCTTTTTGATCAGGTATCTTGTACTTCTCGATGTTTTGTATATTTGCTGTTAGAATTGTGCTGTATTGGTGTTTGGGTTTAGTTTATTTAGTAGAAATTGCGAAAAATGTACTTGGGTATAGGTCTGAGTTTTCGAGGGGTTTCGTTTCATAATTGGCATTGTTCTTTTGTGGAACTCGTAGACACCGATTTTATTAATAAGATTTTTTGATTTAATAACGATACCGCGAATGGTTATTTGTTCAGTTACAGTAAAACTAGATAATACTTGAGAGTGTTGTTAAAAATTGTTGTGTTAAGAATCAGTTTTTAAAAATTGTTATGTTGGTGATGTTCTGAAAATTACATTACTGTTTAATAATATTTTGATATGTGCAGGTTTGGGTATAAATATAAAAAAGAATTAATGTTTTAGGAAGGTTGATCTGTCTCTCTATAGGGTTTGAATAGTCACCTCCCATCCTTTGTCTTTGTCCTTTCTCACATTAGTTGAGGTTTTTACTGGGTTTTCTCCGGTGAAAAGCCCCAACCCCTTTGTTTTCTCTAGTATTAGATTTTCTTTCAATAAAGCTCAATTTTTTGGGTGTTTGTGCGTCTCCTCTTTTGGATTGTTTGTTTTCTCTCTCTTTTGGGGTATTTTGTAATGTTTTTGTTTGGTTATGTTTGGGTTTATTTGATTTTGGATGTGTTGAGAATGATTTTATTGATAACTTTTGGATATAGAAAGCCCGTATCGAATCTAGGATTGTGGTGATTATTGCAATAGGTCACCTTTCACAATCAAATATTGTTCATCTTTTGGGGGTTTACATTTTCGGCATTTCTATAGCTGGTATCGGGATGTAGATAATTGGGGTGCCACTCGTGCGATTGGGGATTCTAAGCAGCCGGTTAATAATGATTTTTATGTGATAAGGTAATTGTGATGTTGCTTCTTTCAGGATGCTGGTACAGTTTAGTCGCTTGGGATGTCTTTGATTTCGTTTTTAGCTTCAAGA